>JAKXYG010000272.1:0-21698 GCA_025895645.1 Cardicola forsteri | reverse complement strand
TTAAGCACACAAAATTATAATATGCTAATTATTGTAAAAAAATATGTAATTTTAACTTATTATTGACGTTTTTATAGAAGAAACTTTTACAAATTTTTATTTTGGCTAACGCAGCTTTTTTAATTGTATATTTTTAAGTATGGACAATTAAACATAACAATTTTTTTTAGATTGTTTATATTTTAAAATTTTCTGACAATTTTTAAAATGATAGTATATATATAATAGTAAAATATTATTGTTAAAATAAAAAAAACATTTTTTTAATTAAATAAATATTTTAATAAATGTTCTTACTCTTCACTAATTTTAATAAATGTATAAATTTGAATAACTTTAATACATTACAAATTTATGAAAGTACATTGGTTTTACGTAAATGCATATATAAAAATTACAAAATATAATTAAAATTAGCAATTGTAAATTTTGATGTGTCTTTCTGGCACATCATTCTACAAACGTTGTAATTGATTATAAAAGACATTTTATAAGTTCATTTTAGTAGCCTCAATAATGTTATAGACTTGTACAATTGTTACTTTTGCCAATCTAGAGTTAAATCTGGCTAAAATAATACGGTCGCTCACGGTTTTCTATCTAATTATAGCTTCAACAACATTTTTACTCAACATAAAATCAACTCTATAAATATTATGTGTTTTATGTCTAAAATATAAAATTAATGCATTTCCTTTTTTGAAATAATATTGGCTATTCCATTGCATTTTCCTAATACCCGAAATGACTACAATCTATTTTTTCATTTTTCAAAGAACTTATTGTAACTCTCCAGTACAAAAATTTATTTTTATTTTGTAATACATCAAACACATTAAACAAATTTTGTCATTAATTATAAAAAATATTTTTTTGGTTTTTTTAGTAGCCTCAGTAGGCGTATAGATTTGTACAATTGTTACCTTTGCAAATCTGGTGTTAAATATAGCGGGAGTAATGCAGTCGCTCACGGTTTTTTATTTAATTATAAGTATAGCAGCAAGTTTATTTCATATAATATCAACTCCATAAATTTAATGCAAGTGATGGTTAAAATTATTGACTTTGTTTAGTAATGTTACGGACAGTAAAAATTTGTCTAATACATTTTTGTCCTTTTTAATAATTTGCGTTTTTTTTTAAAGTTTATCTACCACATTATTTAAACAATTGAAGATTACTTTTCAAAACACTTTACCAAGAACAAACACTAAAATTATTTTGCGTTAATTATTGTAATCGTTAAAACTGTTTTTTGGTTAGAGTAAGAATTACTCCTTGCCTACAATATTTTTAAATTTGTTGATTATAGCATATATAATTAAATATATAACCAAGTTTATGTGATACAACATCACTTTTACGGTTAAGCATGTTTGCATTTAAAAAAACTTATAAAATTCAAATCGTAAGTGTTTTTTTAATACTTTTTGTAGAGTTATAAATTTTTTTATGTTTTACAGATTTTAGAATGTTTTTTACCTAATCGTAAAATAGGTTTGAGATATTTCGCTACTTAAGGTTCTTACACAAAAATGGAAGTAACATTTTGTGATTTTTAATTTTTTTAATTAAAAAAAATATATTTTAACTAAATTGTGATTAAAACCATCATTTTTGCCGTAATATGTACGTACATTTTGCCAAGAAAATTGCCATTTTGTACTAATACAAATGTAATTAATTTTTTTTTCTGTTTTGTTTTGTCAAGAAAAACTCACGTTATTTTTTGTATAGTTTTAAAAGCAGACATTGTGTTGTCACTTAAAAAGTACCGAGAATTGTTTTTGTTTAATTTTGCATTAAAATCGGCAATTAATATATTTAACAATAGGGTTTTAAAAAATTATATATTTGTAAAAATGTTATATTAGTATTGTCAGATTTACTATATTTAGATTCAATATATTTGATGTCTTTTCCTAGCACATTATCCAACAAACTTTTTAATTAATTAAAGATGCCATTTTTTTGGTTTTTTTAAATAACCCCAGTAAGAGTATACACTTTTAGCAGCCTCAATAATGATATAGACTTGTACAATTGTTACTTTTGTAAATCAGGTGTTAAATATAGCTAAAATGATACGGTTGTTTACAGCCTTCTATCCCTTTACGCATATTATATTGAACATAACTTTTAAATATACGTTGATTTTGAAGTTTCTTTTTCTGTTTTTAGTTTATGTATTTTAATCTTACTTTATTTATTTATTTATTTAAGGGCTAATATTACACACTGCTATTGCATTTTTATAATTGAACATAATTTTTCTGTGCTGAAAACTACTTCTACTAAAGTATCTAAACCAATAACCATAAATAAATAAATTAAATTAAATAATCAGAATTTTAATAGCATTTTTACTCAACATAATATTTAGTTTATATATAATGTTTTTTATGTCCAGAAATATTTTTACTTTTGAAATAACCTTAGCCATTCTATTGCATTTTGTTTAAACCCAAAATATCTATAAAGGTATTTTTCCATTTCTCAAAAAATTTGTTTAAATTGTCTAATACAAAAACGTGAGCGCACATTTCACGTTCAAACATTGGTTAAGGTTTAGGCATTAAACATTTTGCAAATTAAAAATTGAGGTTTTTTTGGTTTTTTATTTAAAATTGTCATTTGTTTAACGCTGTTATTCAAATACGTGAGATTAATTTTTTGAGGTTATCTGCCGCAATAGCGTCCTTTTATTGTATTTGTAGCAGTGTAAGTTTTTTATAAAAGCAAAGTTGCAAACCGTGCGTTATTATTTATTTTTAATATATACATATATATATATATATATATATATATATATATATAAATTTACATACTACAATTATAGCCCTTTATATATTTTGTTGCGCAATGTTAATTTTGCCATAGTACAAAACCAGTACAGTAATTTTCATGCGGTTAAAGTTAAGTTTTTTCAAAGTTGAGTATGTAGAGTGCACTATTTTTGTCTACAAAATATTAAATTGTGTTAATCAAGGTTTTAATTACTTTAAAAGAAAATACTAAAAATTAAAAACAAATCATTTTAATTTTCTAAAATATACATAGAATTAACATTTTTGAGTAGACAAAAATGGCTAAAAATCTAGAAATTATTTTGTTTCTATTAATTGTCATTGCAAAGATTATTTTTAAAATAGAAGGTTTATAATGTATATGTTAATAAACAAAAATTTTAATAAAATTATATTAATTACAATTGTTAAAAATTTATTAATTTACATGTGATTTAAACAAATGTGTATATATAAAAAATTAATTATATTTTTATCTACTCTTTGCCATCAAATAACTAGTTTTTGTTTAATAAGAAAAATTATTTAATTTATTGTATTTACAACACAATACACATTTTTAAAAATACAAATTATTAATTATTAAAATTTTTTAACAATACTTTATTTTAGTTTACCAAAATGCTACATTATTTTAATATTGACTTAATGTTGTATTTTTAGTGCTATACAAAAATTTTAATTTATAACTTATTTTAGACAAAAGTTTTATTATTCCTTCTTAATTGTATTTTTTTGACAAAATATTCTACTTACAATCTTAACTAAAACAATAATAATTTTATATTAAAAAATCATTTATTATAAAAAATGATTAATTTATTATTTATGTTTAATTTTGACCAAATTAAAAATTTTTTAAAATACTAAATATATACAATATATATTTAAAAAAATAGAATTATTAATTATTTTTAAACAAAAATAATGGAAAACATAAACTGTAAAATAAATACATTTTGTATATTTTCTTTATTTACAATTATATAAAAAAATAGTATTTTGTACATAAGATTATATGTTGTAATTAACTTAACATTAATAACTATACATACATATACATACGCAACACATATTTTAAGTCCACGCTAAATTTACAAATTATTTTTGTGCACAAATAATGGGTTTTTTGTGTAAATGTAAACACGTTTAAGTGTTTTTAATGTATTAGCAGTTTGAGTAGTTATCAACACTTTAAAGCAATTATTAATGTTTACTCTGTGTTTTGTTTGAACTAAGTAACGTAATATTGACAAAATGCACAAACGTTTATTTAAATTAGACTTTTTATTAATTTAATTGCAAATGTGTTTTCTGGCCAGTTCCAATAAGCAACTAGTTGTCTGACCAATATATTTGTTACTGCAATTGCAGGTAAATTACTAAATACAATGAAAGGTGAAGAACATTGTTTTAATTGCTTTTACGTTGGGAAAAGGTAGACCTGTTGTGATATTTAATATTTTCAATTAGGTCAATAAGTATGTTTTTTTAATTGTATTTTTAAATTTAATTTTTAAAAGATTTATTATATATTTTTTTTTAAAGGCAGTTTTATAAAAACCTGTTTATTTTTGTTAACAACTTTTTCTTTACTTGTGAGAGACTTTAAAATAAAATTAATAAAATCTTTAAAAAATTTGTTATTGATTAGAGTTTGTTTGGTATCTTTTAATTTTTTATTAATGTTGTCACTTTAACATATTCTTTGTGCACGGTTAAATAATGCTTTAACTAGTGCACGTTTTTGTTTAATTAGTTAGAATCTTTTAAAGTGGAATTATTAACCCGTCCAGATAAGCTTACGATATATTTTACGTTGAGTCGACCCGTCAATTTTTATGTCAGTTTTAATTAATTAATTATTTAAAAATTTAAACAATACTTTAGTTCAGTTTACCAAAATGTAATCTTATTTAAGTATTAATTTAACGTTGTATTTTTATTTATTATTTTATTAGTATGTAAAAATATTAATTTATAACTTATTTTAAACAAAAGCATTATTATTTCTTTTGGGACACAACATTTTTAATTGTATTTTGTAGTCAAAATATGCTATTTACAATGTTTAAATAAAACAATAATAATGTTATATTACAACATTAGTTATTTTAAAAATAATTAATTTATTTTGTGCATTTAGTACTGGCAAAATTTTAAATAACATTTTAAATATACTATGTTTTTTATTTCATTGATAAAGTTTTTTACACTTTATATAAATTGCTTTTGTACTCAATTTTGTTTTAAGCATTATTTATAAGATAGGTTGCCTATATTTTATACCAAACTAACACATTATTTGTTAAAATATGTTTGTTTTAACTACCAAAAGTAAATGTTTTTAAAAGCTGGACACGCACAACACTTTGTTTTTGTAGTCGATTAGTTTTTCCCAAATTATTGTTTTATTTGTGAGTATACACAACGCAAATAATACAAGCGTTTATTTTTAATTGTTTACAAAAGGATAATTATTTATATTATTGTTTATTTTGTAATAACTAGCTTTATTATTAGTAATTAAAGCATTCCATTAACCTGCTTTTAATTGTAGCTTAAGTAGCACTGTTTAAACTGTTAGTTTCCAAAAAGGTCTATTATAATTTTTTTATACTATCAAAATTATTCTTAGTATTTGTTAAAAACATTTGTCTATATTGTTTATTTTGAAGGTTTTAAATATTAATAAACTTTTTTAATTATATTACTAAAAACATTAGTAAGTATATATAAAAGAACTATTTAGTACTTGACATTATTTTAATTCTCAACATTTATTTCTACAAAAAATATTTTGAAAATAACAAATTTATTTAGATTTAATATTTTTACATTTTTTTTGAAATTGCTGTATATACACAGTAAAAAAATGTTTTATTTCAATAATTATACAAATAACTTTAATAATTTAATCATAAAATACAAATATTTTGCACTTTGTGCTACCAAAATCTATATATTATTAGATTACCACTACAATATATATTAACTACATAAAATACATTAATTTCTTTATATTAATTAAATAAACAAAAATTATTTATATAAATTTTTTTTAAATAAATTAAAATTTAAATAAATTATCTTACTCTTCTCTAAATATAATAAAAACATAAAAGTGAATTAGTTAAAATCATTAAACATATATTAAATAACATTTGCTATAGATATAGATATATATAATAAAACATAATTGCATTATATATTAATATGTTTAGAACAAGGCTTTATTTTTCTTAAAAAAATGCTAAAATAAAAAAATATTTAATGTTAACTTTATAAAATATATTTGAAATCGACATTTTCGGGTAGACAAACGGATAATGTAAATTTAAAATTTATTTAGATTTAACTAATATTGGTTTAAAAGTTATTTTAAATAATATTTTTTTAAATTCAAACATGTTAGTAAAAAAACATACTAATCTTTAATTGCTATAATTTTAAACAATTATATTGATGACTACTCCTTCTAGTTTGGATCCCAAATGATTCAATCTAGCCAATTCCAAGCCTGGATAAAAGAAAAGGTTTTGAGCGCAAGGTTAGCAACCTGGTTTCTGTAAAACGTTTATACTGCTACAAAAACAGTAAAAAAACGCTATTTTGGCAAACAACGGCAAAAAAATAATTGCATGTATTTAGATGACAGAGTTACACAGATAACAAAGTTGAGTAAAAACCGAAACAAACCTCAATCTTTGATTTGTAACAATTATTAAATAATTAATAAAAAAGTAAATCTTAAAATTAGGTTTTAAATTTTTGAACTTAGTTGCCGACCTTGACACAATTGATCTAAGCATTTTTCAAATGTTAGACCACATGGTTATGCTGATAACATAAATAATAATCGTTTTATGATGTTGACGCTAAATAGTCATTGTAAAATGAGTTTTGGCAACGCATTGTTTGCTCACAAAAATATACACAAAACAACGTTGGTTTCTCCAGACAAAAGAACAATAAACAAAATTGTTCCACATTTGTATTGGCACAAAATGGCAATTTTTATTAAATAATGTACGTCTATATTGCGGTGCAGATGTTGGTTTTAATGACAGTTTGTTTTGTTACAAATATATACGTTTTAAATTAACGACAATAAAAACCACAAAAACATTACATCCAGTTTTGTGTGAAAAACTTAAATAGCCAAATATCTCAAATTAATTTTACAATTCCTTAAATAGTACATTTTAAAATTTAAAAAAGTAAAAAAGTTTAACAAGTTATGAAAATTGTTTTGTAAAACAATTACAGACTGTGTATCAAATTCTTCTTGGTAGAAGTTGTTGCTCTACAAAAAAGGACAATTAATTTTATCAGTTTCCTGAAATTTAGTTAATCTAAAAACAAAAAAATAGGGGAAAGATTAATTTAACAATTTTGTTATCTAGAAAATAATTTAATGGTAAATATAGAACTTTAAATAAACAGGTTTAAAAAAAGTGCCACAAGATAAAAATAATTGGTTACAAACAGATAAGCCAGAAACAAAAAATAATTTCAAGACTTTGTAAAAAATTAGAAAACAATTGTCGGGAGTTAAAAAAACTACTAATATTCCAATTTAAAAAAACAATAATTGTTTATTTCTAACAGATAATGAGCAATTATTTAAACAAGTAAGATATTTTAACAATGTACTAAATTAACCCATGTTAAATACTCTTATAAATTTTGATAATAATAATGATGTGAATGTGATTCAAAATTTGGAAATATGTATTAATGACATTTCTGTTACTGAAGTAATTTGTGCAATTCAAAGATCAAAAAACAATAAGGCAGGAGGTCTTGACAAGATAATTGTAAAGATGCTCAAACATAGAAGTAATGTTGTAGCAAATAAGTTTGGTTGTTTATTTAATGTTACATGGCATAATAAACAAGTTCCAAATGATTAGTGGCAAGGAATAATTATTATTCTTTCCAAAAAAGAATCTAAACGATTGCAACAATTGGCGCGGAATAACCTTATTGTTTGTTTCTGGCAAGGTGTTTTGCAAAATAATTGTAAATTGTTTAAGTAATGCGGTAGGTAAACACATTTAAGAAAAACAAGAAAGTTTTTTGAAAAAAAAGTTTTATTAAACAACATTGGTAAGCAAAATCAAGAATTTCAATTACTTGCAATCAATTGTATTAATTTTGTAAATTTTTTTAACAGTGTTTGTTGAAAATGTTTGTGGAGAATCGGTAAGTTTTACAAAATACCGTTAAAATATGTAAAAATTATGCGTTTGTTATACCAACATTTAAATTGTTGTGTTCGAACAAAAAATAGTCATATTCCTAAGTTTGTCTTATAGTATTAAATAAAACCAATAAAATTTAACAAATTTAAATTTTGCAAATGGTATTGGTCTACTTAGTAAAATTTAAAAAACGATGCAAATTATGACAACATGTCTCAGTAAAACTACTTCTCGCTTACGGAATGATTGTTCAAAAACAAATGTTGTACACTAAGTAAAATAATAATTTGTCTATTATTATGGTCTGCAAAATATTAATTTGTTTAAAACACGGTTTTATTTTTTATAAAACAAAATGTTAAAAATTAAAAAATATATATTTCAATTTTATAGTTCTTGCTTGTCACTTTAAAAGAAAACGGATAAACATTTAGATTATTAAAAAATGTTAATTATAATTTTAATCTATTCCTTACTACCAAATGATTAAACTCTTAAAAATAAAGAAAATACTTATTTTATTTTATATAGACTGCGTTATTATATTTAAACAAATTTTTTTTTTAATATTTAACAATACTTAGCATTATTATATTTAAATATAAATTTGATTTAAGATTGCTCTAATAACATACTATAAATATTTATTTATTTTATTTTTAAATATATGTTATTTTTAAAATTATTTTAAGCAAGTGTTTTTTGTAATGTAACAATTAATATTTTTATTGTTTATTTTTAATTTAAAACTTATGTTGTTAAATGTAATTTTACATTTAAGGTCGCGACTTGGATTTATTGGGTTTAAATATAATTACCGGTACTAAATGCGGATCCATGTTCCGCTTTGTTAAAAAATGTCTACCGCTGAAATATGCTTCTTGTACAATTTTCAAAATACAATAATAACATTATTTAAAAAATATTTTAACATAAATAATTTTAAAAATGTTGTATATATATATATATAGTAAAAAGATGTTTTATTTTATTTATGCAAACAAATTTAATAACTTAATCATAAGATACAAATATTTTGCACTTTGTGCTACCAATATCTATATACTATCTGATTATCATTACAATATATATTAATTACATAAAATATATTAATTTCTTTATATTACTTAAATAAACAAAAAAATTTTATAAAATTTTTTTTAAAATTAATTTAAAATTTAAATAAATTATCTTACTCTTTTCTAAACATAATAAATACATGAAAGTGAATTAGTTAAAATTATTAAACATTTATTAAATTACATTTGCTTATTTTAGTATTAATTTGACGTTGTATTTTTATTTATTATTTTATTACTATGTAAAAATATTAATTTATAACTTATTTTAGATAAAAGCTTTATTATTTCTTTTGGGACACAACATATTTAATTGTATTTTGTAGTTAAAATATGTTATTTACAATGTTTAAATAAAACAATAATAATGTTATATTACAACATTAGTTATTTTAAAAATAATTAATTAATTTTGTGCATTTAGTACCGGCAAAATTTTAAATAACATTTTAAATATTCTATGTCTTTTATTTTATTAATAAAGTTTTCACAATTCAAAGTTGATTAGTTTTTCCATAATTATTGGTTTATTTGTAAATATGCAAAACGCCAATAATACAACCGTATATTCTTCTATTGTTTACAAAAATAATTATTTATACTATTGTTTATTTTGTAATAAATGATAATTAAGTCAATTCTAAAACTAAGTTATGTAAAATGTTTATACTGCTACAAAGACAATAAGTAAACGTTATTTTGGCAAACAACGGCAAAGACGTAATTGCATGTATTTGGTTGACAGAGTTACACAGATGACAGGATTGAGTATAAACCAAAACAAAACTCAATTTTTGATTTGTAGAATTTTTAATGCTAAACACTTAACCAGTGTTGGGACATAAAATGTGCGCACTTATTTTTGTACTGGACGGTTAAAATAAATCTTTTAAGAAATAAAAAATTACAACCCAGTTATTTTAGGCATTAACAAAATACAATGGAATGACCGAGGTCATTTCAAAAATGGAGATACATAAATCATATATTCTAGACATGAAAAGGCATATCAAATAGTTTAAATCAATTAAATAAACAAAAAATAATTATAAAAAAATTTTTAAATTCATTTAAAATTTAAATAAATTATCTTACTTTTTACTAAATATAATAAATACATAAAAGTGAATTAGTTAAAATTATTAAACATTTATTAAATTACATATAATAAAAAATAATTGCATTAAATGTTAATATGTTTAGAACAAGGTTTTATTTTCTTTAAGAAAAATGCAAAAATAAAAGAATATTTTATGTTAACTTTATAAAATACATTTAAAATCGACATTTTCGGGTAGACAAACAAATAATGTAAATTTAAAATTTATTTAAATTTAACTAATAGTGGTCTAAAAGTTATTTTGAATAATATTTTTTTAAATTTAAACATGTTAGTAAATAAACATACTAATCTCTAATTGCTATAATTTAAACAATTATATTAATAACTACTCCTCCTAGTTTGGATCCAAAATGATTTAATCTAACCAATTCCAAGCCTAGATAAAGGAAACGTATTGAGCACAGGGTTAACAACCTGGTTTTTGTAAAATATTTATACTGTTACAAAAATAATAAAAAAACGCTATTTTGGTAAACATCGGCAAAGACGTAATTGCATGTATTTGGTTGACAAAGTTACACAGATAACAGGATTGAGTATAAACCGAAACAAAGCTCAAATTGTGATTTGTAGAATTTTTAATGCTAAACCCTTAACCAGTGTTGGGGCATAAAATGTGCGCACTTATTTTTGTACTGGACGGCTAAAGTAAGTCATTTAAGAAATAAAAAATTACAACCTAGTTATTTTAGGCATTAACAAAATACAATGGAATGACCAAGGTCATTTTAAAAATGGAGATACATCAATCACATATTCTAGACACAAAAAGGTATATCAATTAGTTTATATTAATTAAATAAACAAAAACTATTTATAAAAAAAATTTTTTAATTAATTTAAAATTTAAATAAATTATTTTACTTTTACTAAATATAATAAATACATAAAAGTGAATTAGTTAAAACCGTTAAACATTTATTAAATGACATATAATAAAAAATAATTGCATTACATGTTAATATGTTTAGAACAAGGTTTTATTTTCTTTAATAAAAATGCTAAAATAAAAAAATATTTAAAGTTGACTTTATAAAATAAATCTCAAATCGACATTTTCGGATAGTCAAACAAATAATGTAAATTTAAAATTTATAAAGATTTAACTATTAGTGGTCTAAAAGTTATTTTAAATAATATTTTTTTTAAATTTAAACATGTTAGTAAATAAACATACTAATCTCTAATTGCTATAATTTTAAACAATTATATTAATAACTACTCCTCCTAGTTTAGATCCGAAATGATTCAATCTAACCAATTCCAAGCCTAGATAAAGGAAACGTTTTGATCACAGGGTTAACAACCTGGTTTTTGTAAAACGTTTATACTGTTACAAAAATAATAAGAAAACGCTATTTTGGCAAACAACGGCAACAACGTAATTGCATGTATTTGGTTGACAAAGTTACACAGATGACAGGATTGAGTATAAACCGAAACAAAGCTCAATTTGTGATTTGTAGAATTTTTAATGCTAAACCCTTAACCAGTGTTGGGGCATAAAATGTGCGCACTTATTTTTGTACTGGACGGCTAAAATAAGTCATTTAAGAAATAAAAAATTACAACCTAGTTATTTTAGGCATTAACAAAATACGATGGAATGACCAAGGTTATTTTAAAAATGGAGATACATCAATCACATATTCTGGACACGAAAAGGTATATCAAATAGTTTATATTAATTAAATAAACAAAAACTATTTATAAAAGAATTTTTGAATTAATTTAAAATTTAAATAAATTATCTTACTTTTTTCTAAATATAATAAATACATAAAAGTGAATTAGTTAAAATCATTAAACATTTATTAAATTACATATAATAAAAAATAATTGCATTATATGTTAATATGTTT
This sequence comes from Cardicola forsteri, assembly GCA_025895645.1. Classification (NCBI taxonomy): domain Eukaryota; kingdom Metazoa; phylum Platyhelminthes; class Trematoda; order Strigeidida; family Aporocotylidae; genus Cardicola; species Cardicola forsteri. Next base: position 9,620 of record JAKXYG010000272.1, on the reverse strand, counting down.
AGAACAAGGTTTTATTTTCTTTAAGAAAAATGCTAAAATAAAAAATATTTAATGTTGACTTTATAAAATATATCTGAAATCGACATTTTCGGATAGATAAACAAATAATGTAAATTTAAAATTTATTTAGATTTAACTAATAGTGGTCTAAAAAGTTATTTTAAATAATATTTTTTTAAATTTAAACATGTTAGTAAATAAACATACTAATCTCTAATTGCTATAATTTTAAACAATTATATTAATAACTACTCCTCCCAGTTTGGATCCGAAATGATTCAATTTAGCCAATTCCAAGCCTAGATAAATGAAACGTTTTGATCACAGAGTTAACAACCTGGTTTTTGTAAAACGTTTATATTGTTACAAAAATAATAAGAAAACGCTATTTTGGCAAACAACGGCAACAACGTAATTGCACGTTTTTGGTTGACAAAGTTACACAAATGACAGGATTGATTATAAACCGAAACAAACCTTAATTTGTGATTTGTAAAATTTTAATGCTAAACCCTTAACCAGTGTTGGGGCATAAAATGTGCGCACTTATTTTTGTACTGGACAAATAAAATAAGTCCATTAAGAAATAAAAAATTACAACTTAGTTATTTTAGGCATTAACAAAATACGATGGAATGACCAAGGTTATTTCATAAAAATGGAGATACATCAATCATATATTCTGGACACGAAAAGGTATATCAAATAGTTTACATTAATAAAATAAACAAAACTATTTATAAAAAAATTTTAAATTAATATTCTGGACACAAAAAGGTATATCAATTAGTTTATATTAATTAAATAAACAAAAACTATTTATAAAAGAAATTTTAAATTAATTTAAAATTTAAATAAATTATCTTACTTTTTACTAAATATAATAAATACATAAAAGTGAATTAGTTAAAACCGTTAAACATTTATTAAATTACATATAATTAAAAATAATTGCATTTTATATTAATGTGTTTAAAACAAGGTTTTAATTTCTTTAAGAAAAATGCTAAAATAAAAGAATATTTTATGTTAACTTTATAAAATATATCTGCAATCGACATTTTCGGGTAGACAAACAAATAATGTAAATTTAAAATTTACTTAGATTTACTAATAGTGGTTTAAAAGTTATTTTGAATAAAATTTTTTAAAATTTAAACATGTTAGTAAATAAACATACTAATCTCTAATTGCTATAATTTTAAACAATTATATTAATAACTACTCCTCCTAGTTTGGATCCAAAATGATTCAATTTAGCCAATTTCAAACCTGGATAAAGGAAATATTTTTGAGCACAGGTTTAGCAACCTGGGTTCTGTAAAACGTTTATACTGCTACAAAGACTATAAGGAAACGCTATTTTGGCAAACAACGGCAAAGACGTAATTGCATGTATTTGGTTGACAAAGTTACACAGATGACAGGATTGAGTATAAACCGAAACAAAGCTCAATTTGTGATTTGTAGAATTTTCGATGCTAAACCTTTAACCAGTGTTGGAACATAAAATGTGCGTACTGGACGGTTAAAATAAGTCCTTTAAGAAATCAAGAAATGCAACATAGTTATTTAGGCATTACAAAATACGATGGAATGACCAAGGTCATTTCAAAAATGGAAATACATCAATCACATATTCTGGACATAAAAAACATTGTATTTATAGAGTTTATATTACGTTTATTAAAAGTTTTGCTAAAGCTATGAACAGATAGAAACCTGCGGACAATTGTAGTAGTTTAGCTTGATTTAACCTCAGATTTTCAAAAGTAACAATTGTGCATGTCTACGCTCTCACTGAGGCTACTGAGGAAAACCAAAAATATATATTTCATAATTAATTACATAGTTTGTTGAATAATGTGCCAAAGATATACATTAAAATATTAATCCGTAATTTTAATGCAAAGGCAGATAATAATAATAATAATGTTTTACTGAAAAACGTTTTTACATTATTACATTTTTGAGGTACAAAACAATTTAGAAGTTTGATCACAAACTATAAAATTTTTCAATATGTTAATATATATATATATATAACTATTAATACATATTTAAATAATATAATATATTGGTAATGTTAGATACATTTTAAAAATAAGTGTGTAGAAAAAATGTACAATTTTAGTTTGTAGGTAATATTTACGCGCACAATTTAAACTAAATAATTTGGAGGTTATGTAAAAAGAAATAAATAAATAAATGTAAACCATAGTTGGATAATAATAAACAATATAAATAAAATATTATTAATTTTTATTTAGATAGGTAAATTGCGAATTTAAATGAATAAAATAATAAAACAAAATATTTCATGGATTAACAAAATAATTGAACGTTGACATTGGGGACAGTATGAATGTTGATGTATCTTCATAAATTAGTTTTGAAAGCTCTAAAGTTGTGTATTTTTTAAAATTAATTGGTAAATTATTCCATAATTTAGAATATTTAATTTTTTTTTTAATGTTGCTTTTAGCGATGATTTATAATGCAAATTTATATTTAAAGAAAGCTATTTTGTTTTTTTTTAATAAATATATTATTTGTTTGTCCTATTAATAATGTTTTGCATTTGTTAGTAATATGGAATACCGTTCTGTTAATGTATTTGTAAGCAATTTTAATGTCATTTGCAACAATAAATATTTTACTGTGTAATATTGTATTATCAATGTTGTTGATATAAAGTAAAAATAAAATAGGACCTTATACACTACTTTGTATGACCCCACTATCAATTTTTTAAGGCTTTAAAACTTGATTTCTAGTAAAATAATTTAATCTGGCATGTAGAAGTTAATTTTCTTTAAGTAAATCTATGCTGAGATGGATTCAGTAAATTATTGTTTGTCAGGTAATTTAAGATTTTAGATTTGATTATTTTTTCTACAATACAAGAGATTATTGAGGTAATTTTTATAAATCTATAATTGTGCAAATCAGCTTTATGACCGTTATTGAAAATGGGCGTAATATATAATTGCTTCCAACTTTCTGAATAAATACTATTTGTAAGACTAGTTTAAAATAGTTTAGTTAATACAAAGTGGTATTCTTGGCATTCATATTTTATGTTTGTCGTGATGCCATTTGGGTCAAGGTTGTTGGAGTTTTTAAGTGATTAAATTACTTTTTAAATATTATCTGGGGTAAAGATAATTATTGTTTTAAATAAATTTATCTTTTTTGTTTTGTTTAAAAAGGTATTGTTGTTAATTGTATAAGGGTAATTTGAAAAAACAATGTATTAAATGCATTGTATATATTCATAGTATTGAATAGGATTTGTCCATTGCATTTGAGGATATAGGATATGAAATCTTTTATTTTAGTTTGAGATTTATAAAATTTTGATATGTTTTTAGTAATATTTTTTGTAGAGCTCTATGTTTTTTAGATATTATGGTTTGTATAAAGTGTTGTTCTAGTTTTTCATTTATTTGAAATATTTTCACTACAATGTGTCAAAGCATTTGCTTTTATGATATTGTTTATTTAGTTTATTTAATTTTGTTTCGATATGTTTAGACACTTATATCTTACCATGGGTATTACAATGTTTGCAAATGGGAAATAAATTATGTACCATATAGTTTATATTTGTAGTAAGTTAGTAATTAATAAAATTAACATTATTTAATAATAGTAATTTATCCCAATTCAATAATTAAAAAAGTTTATTTATTTGGGACTAATAAAGCAATTTAAAATTAATGTAATAATTAGCTAATACTTTTGTGATTGGTTTAAAAAAGTAAAAAGAACATGAAATTACTTTCTGGTCACATTGTGGGAGAAAATCGTTTATATTAATGTGCTTTACCATTATATTTTTAGTAAATATTAGGTTTAAAATATTTAGCTGTCTAGTTGGTTTGTGTATGTGTTGAGTCTAATTTTGAAACAAAGAAATTGTAACAAATTTGTCATATTTATGTGGGTATGTCAAGGAGGACCATTGTATTTCTAGTAGGTTGAAGTCACCTTTAGTAAGGAAATAAGTAAATAATTGAACTGATATGCAATTAAACATGTTGATAAGATTGTCCAAATGTGCGTCCTAAAAATTTGAAGAATTATAAACACATGTTAATAATAGTTTAAGGTTATTGTTGAGAAATATTTAAACGCTTATAATGTAGTGTAATATAGGAAAAGATTTCTTAACGTAGATAATACATTTATCTCTCCTGTTTTTAGTTTTGTCTTGCCTAAACATGTTATAAAGGTTAATTTATATTTTGAAATTAAGAATGGAATTATAGCACTATGATTTAGAGAGTAAAATTGCCCTTGGAAAGTGGATAGATGCAAAGTTTCTTAAAAGTTAAAATTTGTTTAAAATGGATCTGGCATTGATAATAATTAAAGTAAAATAATTAATGTTGTTTCTGTGTGTATGTGTAGAATTTTTTACTGTTGACAGTTGTTGTTTGTGTTGAGCAAAATTGTATAAATATTTTAATAATTGAAAATGCAATAAGTGTATACGTTTGATATGTGGAGCCAAAAGTTAAGTAGTTCTGTGTTTGTAGATTTTAATTTGTGTAAAAAAATATTGGTTTAGGCTTAGTTCCAAGTAAACTGTTAATTCAATTTGCAAATTATATAATCAGTTTGTTTAAACAATGTAAAGATTGAGCATGATTCTGTAATAATTGTTGTAGGTTATTGGATTTATCAAGTAGGTACTTTTTTGAATAGTTAATTGTTAAAAATTAATCACAAATGTATGGATTAAAAAGTTTGATTATATTAATTGTTTGAAAGTTGGTATGTATAGTATTTTGAGCAACAATTAAACATTTATTGGCAAGTTAAATACGTAGTTTGTAGCATATGCGTTTGCAAGTTGTACAGTTGTTAGATATGCTAATATCTTTACATTAAGTAAGTTTCTAGATAAGTTTTAAAGTGATAATTAGTTTGACAACGTAAATATAGCACTTGAAGCATATACGTATAGGGTATGTATGTTTGTTTAATTGTTTGCAAAAACGGTAAAAAGTAAATTTACTTTTGGATAAACTTGCTTTGTTTATAATAATCATGACGTATTTTTTATGTGCATTTTATTAGGTACGTTATATAAGATGACAATGCATAAAAATTATTGTTTTTGCGTCGTTTACCTTGGTTAGGTTGTTACTGGTATTATCAAAATGTGTAGCTTTATTAAAATTATTCACAATGTTAGTTACCAGTACTGTAGAATTTAAGTTATTATCTAAAATCTTGTTAGATTTATACATAAAAGCATTATTAAAAACAACTTTACAATTACCAAAATCTATTAAATTAAAACTTTCGTTGGAGTGAGCCATCAAAAAAATATTAAATATTTGATTTTAATTTATAAAATAAATGAATGTCATATATAATTAAATATATTGAATGTTACAATAATGTAATTAACAATTATTAAATATTAAATAAAAAAGTAAATCCTAAAATTAGGCTTTAAATTTTTGAACTTAGCTGTCGACCTTAACACAATTGATCTAGGCACTTCTCAAATGTTAAACCACATGGTTATGCTGATAACATAAATTATAATTGTTTTAGAATGTTGACGCTATATAGTCATTGTAAAATGAGTTCTGCAACACATTGTTTGCTTACAAAAATATACACAAAACAACGTGGGTTTTTCCAGTCAAAAGAACAATAAACAAAATTGTACTACATTTGTATTGGCACAAAATGGCAATTTTTATTAAATAATGGACGTCTATATTGCGGTGCAAATATTACAGTTTGTTTTGTTACAAATATTTTTTAAATTAACGACAATGGAAACCACAAAAACATTACATCCATTTTTGTGTGAGAAGCTTAAATAGCCAAATATCTCAAATTAATTTTACATTTTCTTAAAAAGTACATTTTAAAATCGAAAAAAAAATAAAAGAAATAAACAAGTAATGGAAATTGTTTTGTAAAACAATTACAAACTGTGCAGCAATTTTTTTTGGTTAAAAATTGTTGTTCTACAAAAAAAACGATTAATTTTATCAGTTTCCTGGAATTTAAATTGTTGTGTTCGAACCAAAATTGGTCATACTCCTAAGTTTGAAATAGTCATGGGATTACCTCAAGGATGTATTTTGTCACCGTTTTTGTTTTTTCTGGTAAATAATTTCATTACGATTTGATTCATGAATAATTAGTTTTATAGTATTAAATAAAACCGATAAAGATTAACAAATTTGGATTTTGCAAATGGTATTGGTCTACTTTGTAAAATTTAAGAAGTGATGCAAATTATGACAACACGTCTTAGTGAAACTACTTTTTTTATTGCTTACGAATTAATTGTTTAAAAACAAATGTTGTTCACTAAGTGAAACAATAATTTGTCTATAATTATAGTCTACAAAATATTAATGTGCTTAAAACACGGTTTTATTTTTTATAAAACAAAATGTTAAAAATTAAAAAAATATTTTTTTATTTTATAGTTCTTACCTGGAATCGTCACTTTAAAAAAAAACGGATAAACATTTAGATTATTAAAAAAATGTTAATTATAATTTGGATTTACTTTTTCCTACTAAATAATTAAACTCTTAAAAATAAGGACATCACTTATTTTATTTTATGTAAACTGCGTTATTATATTTAAACAAATTTTTTTTTATTATTTAACATTACTTAGCATTATTTGATTTAAATATAAATTAGATTTGAGATTGCTCTAATAACATACTATAAATAATATTTATTTTATTTGTAGATATATGTTATTTTTAAACTTATTTTAATTAGTTTAATTATATTGGTTGTTTGAGAGTTGGCATGTATAGTATTTTGAACAACAATTTGACATTTATTGGCAATTTGAAAACGTAGTTTGTAGCATATGCGTTTGCAGGTTGTCCAGTTTTCAGATATGCTAATATCTTTATATTGGGTAAATTCTGGATAAGTTTTGAGGTGTTAATTAGTTTGACAGCGTAAATATAGGACTCGAAGCATATACGTATAGGGCATGTATGTTTGTTTAATTGTTTGCAAAAACGGTAAAAAGTAAATTTACTTTTGGATAAACCTGCTTTGTTTATAATAGTCATGACGTATTTTTTATGTGCATTTTATTAGGTACGTTAAATAAAATAACAATGCATAAACGTTTTATTTTATCCATTGTTTTCGATAATATGGAATTAACTATTGTATTAACGTTGGTTACGTCCGATATTTTAAAACAGTTGTTGACATTAGTAAAGTAGTTGAGCGGCAGTAGTTTTCTAAATCATTTCAAAAATTATTGATTTGTGTTTTTTAATTTAGAGATTATTGTTTTTTGCGTCGTTTACCTTGGTTAGGTTGTTACTGGTATTATCAAAATGTGTAGTTTTATTAAAGTTATTGACAATATCAGTTACCAGTACTGTAGAATTTAAGTTATTATCTAAAATCTTGTTAGATTTATACATAAAAGCATTATTAAAAACAACTTTACAATTACCAAAATCTATTAAATTAAAACTTTCGTTGGAGTGAGCCATTAAAAAAATGTTAAATATTTGATTTTAGTTTATAAAATAAATGAATGTAATATATAATTAAATATATTGAATGTTACAATAATATAATTGACAATTATTAAACATTAAATAAAAAAGTAAATCCTAAAATTAGGTTTTAAATTTTTGAACTTAGCTGCCGACCTTGACACAATTGATCTAGGCACTTCTCAAATGTTGGACCACATGGTTATGCTGATAACATAAATAATAATCGTTTTAGAATGTTAACGCTAAATAGTTATTGTAAAATGAGTTCTGGCAACACATTGTTTGCTCACAAAAATATACACAAAACAACGTGGGTTTTTACAGACAAAAGAACAATAAACAAAATTGTACTACATTTGTATTGGCACAATATAGCAATTTTTATTAAATAATGTACGTCCATATTGCGGTGCAAATATTGGTTTTAATCACAGTTTGTTTTGTTACAAATATTTTTTAATTTAACGACAATAGAAACTACAAAAACATTACATCCATTTTTGTGTGAGAAACTTAAATAGCCAAATATCTTAAATTAATTTTACATTCTCTTAGAAAGCACATTTTAAAATCTAAAAAAAGTAAAAGAGTTTAACAAGTTATGGAAATTGTTTTGTAAAACAATTAGAAACTGTGCAGCAATTTTTTCTGGGTAAAAATTGTTGTTCTACAAAAAAAAACAATTAATTTTATCAGTTTCCTGGAATTTAAATTGTTGTGTTCAAACAAAAATTGGTCATACTCCTAAGTTTGAAATAATCATGGGATTACGTCAAGGATGTATTTTGTCACCGTTTTTGTTTCTTTTGGTAAATAATTTTATTATGACTTGATATTGATTAATTTGTCTTATAATATTAAATAAAACCGATAAAGATTATCAGATTTGGATTTTGCAAATGGTATTGGTCTACTTTGTAAAATTAATTGTTCAAAAACAAATGTTGTGCACTAAGTAAAACAGTAATTTGTCTATTATTATGGTCTACAAAATATTACTTTGCTTAAAACACGGTTTTATTTTTTATAGAACAAAATGTTAAAAATTGAAAAAAAAATTATTTTAATTTTATGGTTCTTACTTGTCACTTTAAAAAAAACGGATAAACATTTAGGTTATTAAAAAAATGTTAATAATAATTTTTATCTATTCCTTACTACCAAATAAATAAACTCTTAAAAATAGGGAAAACACTTATTTTATTTTATTCAAACTGCGTCATTATATTTAAACAAATCTTTTTTTTTGTTATTTAACAATACTTAGCATTATTTTATTTAAATATAATTTTAATTTAAGATTGCTCTAATGACATACTATACATATTTATTTATTTTATTTGTAAATATTTTATTTTTAAACTTATAGAATTTTTTTTGTTTTTTAATAGTTAATATTTTTGTTTTTTATTTTTAACTTAAAGCACGTGTTGTTAAATGTAATTTTACATTCTAGGTCGAGGGTAGCAAACAAATAATGTAAATTTAAAGTTTGTTTTGATTTAACAAATCGTGTTTTTAAAATTATTGTAAGTAATTAAGTTTCTATTTTTTACATGTTAGCATATAAGCTTACTAATTGTTAAATATCATAATTTTAAACAATTATATTAACGACAAATTTTGAACACTGATTTAAAACATCTATTTGTACAATTCTCACAACAATTACTGCATAAAAGTGATTATTTAATTAATAACCTTTCTAACAACTAGATAGCATACAAAAAAACGTTATTTTATTTATAAAATATACACTACTATTTAAAAACTTTAAAAAGTTATAATTATATCTAAAAGTATATATTGTAAGTAATAAAAAATGTGTAAAATATAAACTGGTGTAAACTTAAAACTGGAGTAAAATAATTAATATAATTTATAACGTTAAGTATTAATAAAAACCAGATTACATGCTATATTTTTGGTTACCAAAAAATTAAAGGCATTACAAAGTTTAAAAAATTTAATAATTAGTGTAGAAAATGTAGAAAAAATAAAATTGCTGGTTTTAAATTTGTGGGTTTTTAAAAGAAGTCTATTACAATATTATAAAAACACTTATGACAATATACTAATCATCCGTAGATG
>JAKXYG010001134.1:0-66998 GCA_025895645.1 Cardicola forsteri | reverse complement strand
AAAGCCAAAACTAATCAATACAAAAATTCATGTCTACCTTACTTATCCAGAATATTAACCAATCTAGAATCAAACAAAATTGAACTACTAAGAAACCTATCAAAGCATTTATTTGAACTAATTGGACATGCTACAGTATAATGTAACAAGTGTGCCTTATAATAACTCATTCTATGTATAGTAATTTTAAATTATTATTTTAAAAAAAATTACATTCATACTATATTGACTAGATTTATATTCATTAACATATGACATTCTATTTCATTTTGATCCCATTAATTTTTTTGATCGTATTATTTTTTGTATTGATGATAAAAATGTTTTTTACGCTGAATGTATCTCTAGTGAGATATTAAAGCTTAATATTAATAATAATAATAATAATAATAATAGTAGTGGTAGTATTAATAATATATATATATATATATATATAATATATATAATAATATAATATATGTTTCCAACACATGTTAAAACCGAATAAGCCATTAAGTAAAATTAAAATTTATGATTTTGTTAAAATAGTGTTAACATCAAAAAAATGATTGTTAATACAATTTACAAAAGCACAGTCCGACCTGATCATGGTATTTTAAAAATCGACAATTTTTAGATTCATTTTTTAATTTATTGAATTTATTTTTATCATTTTAAATGTCTTACGATAAAACAAAACTTTCAACTGTAGATATTTTACAGAAATCGAACGTAGGAATTAAACCCGTGCTTACCTAGTTTTGATTCAAGCGTTGTACTGCTGGACAATACTTGACACACAAATTTACCAATAATAAAGAGGTAAATGTTTCATCAATCAATCAACCAAATAAATAAATGAATACAATAATAATAATATAATTTTGGACAATTTTTAGCACATGTCAAAACCAAATAAGTCGTTACGTAAACTTATAGAATTTCAGTTCATTGAACTCGGCCTAGTCGTAGTATTTTCAGTATCCATAATTTTTAGATTTATTTTTTCAATTTATTAAATTTATTTTATTACTTTAAATGCTTTACCAAAAACAAAACTTTTAGCAGTAGATATTTTAGGAAAATGGTACTTGGGTCCGCATTTAGTGACGGTAGTAGAGTTCAATCTCATTCTTACCCGGTTTTCAGTCACGCGTTATACTGCTGAGACAAGACCTGACAGAATTTTGTTAGTCATTCTGTCAAAAATAACTTCAACCCCAATTAATCCATCTAAATTCAAGTTGTTCACTTATAATTAAATAATTTTAATAGTAATTATTAATTAATAAAATCAAAAAGCACGAATATCACTTAAAAAAAACGTACTTCAATTACAAATTGCGATGAATTTTTTATATTGAGTGTTACAGCTATAGTAAAAAGTGGACAAGATCCCCAGAGTTGAAGAAGTGGTTTGTAAACCTGTGTGACTGTGGTCAATTTGTACGATCTGAATAAGTCCTTGGACAAATCAGTTCCGTAAGCAAAGAATTGAGTCATGCGTTTGGTAAGTGAATTCAAGCTGTGTTGTTCAATGTATGATTCTTGTAAACAGGAATTGTAATATTTTTTAGCCAAATGAAGGAACTCGTAATGTGCATTGCCAATAGTTGCATTATTTGCTGATTCTAAAATAAAAATATTACGTCAATACATTTATATTTTATTTTTTCATTAGATTTGTATTTTTTATTTTGAAATAGTAGTTTCTGCAGTTTTTATTTGAAGTTTAAAAAAAACGTTTATAAAAGGCTCAGTGCAAATGTTTTAGTAAAAAATTAATTTTTATTACGGTACAGTTGCTAGTCTTATTATTCCAATTTTTTTCTTTTTCCAATAAATTTTTATCATGTTTTACGAAATACTTTTTTAGCAAATGGACCTTTTAGTGGAGTTAAACAAGCTTTAACAAATAGTGCTGGTAATAGCATTCAAACCGTGCCCACTTATATTTAAGTTTGGCGCTGTACGATTATATTTAATTAGCTAACATTATTGTTACAATAATAATAATAATGATTAAACTACTACTACTACTACTACTACTACTACTACTACCAATATTGATATTAATAATAATAATAATAATAATAATAATAATTGTATTATTATTATTATTATTGTTATTACTAATTGTATCGCTATTAACTCCTTCTAGAGGAGATCTGTTATAAACTAATTTAGTCAATCCCAAGCCTAAATAAAGGAAAAGAGTTTGAACGCGCAAGATGAGCAAACTGGCCTCTGTAGAAAAAATCTATATTACCACAAAAACAATGAGATAATGCTATTTTAAAATACAACTCTTATAAATTGCTTTAATTTTGAAATATAATTCTAATTTTTTTTAAATTTAAAAATTAGTCATGTAAAAAAACATACTGTTATATATATATGATTTATATTATAAAATAAATTGAATATGTTCACGCATTTTTACAATTTATTATTTATATTTGTGCAAATATGCTATAATTGTAATAAAATACTAAATTATTTTAGCTGCAAAAATTGTATTAATTATTTTTCATTGTATGATTGAAATAAATTATTTAAAAAAATATTATTTAATAACAAATTTAGACAAATTAATAACAAATTTAAAAACAAATTCTAAAATATCTTCACTTGAAAATGCGTGTTTGTACTAAACTTCAAATGGTACTAGAAATAACACATTTTATGCTGTCAAGCATCTAGCATTATCAATGTAGATATATGCTAACAACAGTTTAATCAGTAAAAATATACCAAAATGTGTGACAAGTAATTTCATTTTTATGTGCATAAAGGTTCTTCGGATGATTTATAGAATGTTGTTAATATACTACAATTCATAGTGGAAAATTGATAATGTATTTGAAGATATAAATTACTACATGTTATCTAAATGTATGACCCATTTGTGTTACATTTATATACTATATATAAACCCCCACGGACAGAATTTAAATGTTACTTTAAAACGTTTTCCATTTTTTTCAAGAAATCAAGTTCTTTAACAAATGTTGTGCCATTCGTTGAATAAATTATTTTAGTAATAAAAAATTGTACTTTACATAATTATGTTAATATGGTGATAAGCTCTTATGTCAAATCAAATAATTAAAAATATATATATTTATAATTATATATATATATATATATATATATATATATATATATATAATGTTTTTTAATTTGTGATAAATAGTAATAATGTGCAATAATCTTAAAATAAATTTTGCTACATTTAGTGAATAAATAATATTTTTTAAATAAATTGATCTAAAGTATTATTTTTTAAAATACATTAGGACAACATAATACTAACATTTATTAGAACTTCAATACCAACATTTTTAATTTGTAAAAAAATAAAATAATTTATTGAATAAAATACATCTATATATTAAATAAAAGTTGTAAATTAAAATGTTTTTATTAATTCAAGAAATATTTACTATCTTTTTGTAACTTCTACCAGCCCCTTTGTAAATAAATCTATTAACTTATCAATAGAAACTGCAATATTCATAACCTAAATAGTGTTCTTAATAAGTAATACGTTATTTTACAATATGTTAACCTACGGTTTAAAAATAGCCTAACATAAAATAAATAAGATTTAAATGTGAGCTATATAAAATTAAATAATTAAACGTTCGTTTTATCGTTAATAAAACTGCATAATTGAAACTTTTAATAAATGGCAAGTTATATTGAAAAATATATTACAAATTCTAAAACGTATATTAACCATTATTTTGAACATTATTTTAACACTCTAAATCATCTTGTTAAATTAACAACTAAAATAATTTGTTCAAAAGTTTTATAAATATTTTACTGGTCAAAAGGTCTTTAGTGTGAATCCATTTATGCAACTTTAGACACTTTTTGGTACAATAAATATGTAAACAGGACACATATGTAACTTATTTTGTAGAATATTTCCCATTTCTAACAAACTATGCATGATAAATGTCTATAAAAAATAAAATCCAACATTTGTAAATAACAGCACACACATAGTTTTTAGTTTATTAAAAAGTATCATTTTCATACATTTTACTAAACTCCAGTAATTGTAATATTTGTCTACAGCTAAACGGAACATGCATCATAGTAGAATTTAAAACCAAATTTAACAGTTACATGGGTTAACTGAAAATCTAATATTTTAACATTTTGTTTATTTACTATTTTCGAATTTATTATTTAATTTGTGGTTAATTTTGTACATATAAAACATTATAATTTTGGCTTGTAGATTTATGCAGTCCACTTATTCATAATTGGAGAAATGATTCATTGACAATTATTTTTCTACATACTAGATATATATATTACTGCAATTCTATAAACGTTTACGCCATTGATATAAAAAATTTCAATTTTTTCAGTTAGACAGATATCAAATACAGACTTCAACTTATTTTGTTTACACAGGTATAACATGCGCACAAAGAGGTGGTCGACACAGTAAATTCCAAAACTATTGGTTAAAAAATAAAAATTGACCTTGTGCTTAAGTTAAATAATAGTTTTGAATAATTTTTAAACAAAGACATAACTTGAAATCTTTTATATTAAATTGATTTTATAAATGGAGTACTTATCAATCATTTAAAACTATAATGCAAAATTATGTTTGTTTATGTAAACAATTATTTTTAGAACTTAATTAAATAAAAATATTTTTATTAATTACTTTTATAAGTAAAATTTAAAATTCTTAACTAAAAATAATTCAAGTTTGGCTATCGCATTACGAGCATGTGTTATATATCATATGAATTTTTGATAAATTTTGATATGACGTAAATCTTTATAATTTGTAAAAATATTTTGGTATTTAAAAAAACAAAATAATTTATTTTAAAATGAGAAATATTTAAAAAATATATTAGGTCCATTTAAATTCAGTACCAACTGAATATATGTAATTAGCAATTACAACAATTACTGAAAAAAAGTGATGGTTTAAATAAAACATCTGTCACATAATATACAAAAAACGTCACTTTTATTGTTTTAATTAAGGTTTTCTGTAAACAAAATCAATTTAAATGCAGTTAAAATATATTTTGTAAGTTTATAACACAGATTATTGTTTTTATAAATTATTGTCACCTTAAAATAAGTATATTACATTTTAGTTATAAAAATATTTTTACATATTACTAAACAAATAATAATATAACTTTTTAAATAAGGGTTATTTCATACTTATTATTATTATTATTATTATTATTATTAAGCTTTAATATCTCACTAGAGATGATAATAATAATGTGTCCCATAAATATATATTCAAACCGTAACAATTTAAATTTATATTAAATATTTTATACATAGGAACTTAATTTAAATTGCTATATATATATATATATATATATATATATATATAGTATAGCATACGCTTGATTTTGATTTGGGAATGAGTTCGAAACACACTAATGTGGAACTAAATGCTGGTATACATTCAAATTTGTTAAATTGTCTAATAATAAAAATGCTGTAAAACATTGAAAGTAATAAATAATAATAATAATAATAATAATAATAATAATAATAATAATAATAATAATAATAATAATAATAATAATAATAATAATAATGATAACTTACCTAGTAAACTTTTTAAAAAAGTATTTTATTTTTTCAGTTAACACATCAAATTCATCCCATCCAGTATGACCGTTAGGGAATGTATAAATTTTGTAACCATTTATTACAAGAAAATTCGTAGAAATTTTCTACATGGTTGAACTTTCTTCAACTTTTGACAACGTTTCTGCCGCCAAACTTAGACAAATGGGCTCAAGACACAGATAATCTAAAAATAAAAACAAACGATTATTGACCATTTATTCAATGTTGGATTAACAAAATTGCAGTTATTTCATCTTATTAATATTAAAATAAAGGTGCTTTGAGACTAAGGATGACAAAAGATAACAATTGCTTCTAACTGCCTCATAACATCATCATTACAAACAGACATGACAGTTTATTTCGGGTTTTTTTTCAATACGTGTAATGCTTACTTTATTAGTAAATTTCAACAAAGGTTACAATGATTTTTTCAAACTGTTACAAAAGAGATTGATTGTGACATTTATATGAGTATATTCTCAAATGCAAAATTACATAAACTATTTTGCAATAACTAATTTATCTTAAATTACTGTACATGATGTGTACAAATGTTGATTGATACTTCCAAATCGAACTGCGATATAACTTTAGTACCAACGGTGAATTTAGGTTTACTCCAAGTTCGAGTTCCAATTAATGAATTTAATTTATACATGTCACATACTCAGGTATAAATCTATGTAGAATATCAAATTGTACATAATCCTTTATTCCATTCAGACAACCAACGTACGAAATTTTAAATATAAAATATTGTAAACCCATTACAGTACATTCAATGTAAATATTAAATAGTAAATAAAAAATAATATTTTTCCAGTAATTATCATTAACTTATACTCAATGTAATTTTAATAGCATACCTCTATTTGTTTGATAGAAAAACAATACACAAAATACAATAGAAATTGGGACAAATATCAAAGTACAGCATATTAGTGCAATTATCAACCATTTATTTTGTAAAATCATTTTTGATTTACAAACTTGTAAATATTATCAGCTTAGAAAACATTTACATATATGTACATATGCGCATATATATACGCAAAATTATACCCAAAAATGCATAATTTAAATATGTGGAATAAATAAATTAAACATAAGTAAACAAAAACTCAATAATATTTATTTACTACAATTAAACGTCTTTGTTTGCATTTTTTATAACTAATGATTTATTTGTGAAAATGTACCATTACTTCTATTTATCTCATTTTTAGTAATTGCATAGAACCTTAGATATTGATAGCTAATTTCGTAGTATCCTCAAGTGCTCTGCGTTACTAGTCCTAAGAAACAAGTAAATGATCTCTTCCACTAGAGCTTTTAACATGCAGGTTAATTTTGCAAAAGATAAACAAATTCTTTTTACCGTTTATTTGTATGTACTAACAATCGTATAAACATTTACATTGCAACGTGTTATCAAATACATATAAATTTAGACAATCATCCTCATTTATTTAATTGTATACAGAGAATAGTGTTTGGTGATATTTGCTAATTTCAATTAATAAACAATGATGGACATAAAAATGATATAAAGATAGTGTTAAATTACACTTTTAACATCTTCGACAAATGAATCTTCACTTATAATATTTTGCCTGTCTTTAAAACACAATGTGTGTGTACTGCACAAATAGTTACTGTATGTTTGTAAAGAAAACAGTAGAAACATCTACAAAAATGTAACATTTTAAACATTTTGTTTTATTATAATCTGGAACCGGTATCAAGTCCAATTGAGAAAGGAGGAGCGTTTGAACACAAGATTAGCAACATGATCTCTGTAAAAAATAATTTTGATAAAAAGACAACAAAAGGATAGCATTTCATTAAACTACAGCGAAGAAGTAAAAGCATGATTACGATGACGGAGTTTGGCCAAATCCGATTGGAATTTCAATTTGCAATGTGCACAACCGTCAAAGTTAAAAATGCAGTGTTCAATTATACGGAACAATCTTGTTGTCCCATAATCGACAGGGCAAAATGTTTTGAATAAATGAAAGTACAAAAGGCATTAAAGTTGTCGAAAAAGTTCACTTATTTTCTTTGAAAGAAAAAAGATTGATAATAAAATTAATATTTTCGCATTATCCAACTATAAATAAGAACA
Organism: Cardicola forsteri; assembly: GCA_025895645.1. Classification (NCBI taxonomy): domain Eukaryota; kingdom Metazoa; phylum Platyhelminthes; class Trematoda; order Strigeidida; family Aporocotylidae; genus Cardicola; species Cardicola forsteri. The sequence continues at coordinate 59,248 of JAKXYG010001134.1, read as the reverse complement.
GTTGTGTAATTATTCTGATTTCTGTGTTTGGATTTAGTGTGTTGACGATTGACGACAAAAATACTTTTAGTAAATTTTTAGCTCACTTAAATCATTTCCCATATATAAGCTTATATCCGTAGTTATTTCATGCCGAGACAATTTCTGTTAATGTGTGCATAGTATTTTTTATGCGCATCGAAAGTGTTTCAAATACTCATTACATAAATAACTTAAACTGTAGTAGTTATGTTTACAGTATGTTACATTAAGAAATGCAAACTATTTTTGTCCATATGTGCACCTTGGATATTTTCTTTAAATTATATGAAATTCAATTTATTACAATGTGTTTATTAGATCAAACGGTTACAGCGCCAAAAGTCAACTTTCTATAAAATACATTTCCATTTGATCATGAATTGCTAAAATTAATTTTTTCTACATTTGGTAAACTATAATAAATTTTAAATACTTAAATCTTGGAAAATGACTGCACACAAGTTTGAATGCTACAGTCATATCGTTAGTTTATATGTATTGATAAATTAAATCACAAGTATTACCGTTAATCTTTCTTTAATTTAATACTTAATTCTTTTAGTTTATATATATATACTACATTTTTAAAATTAAATCAAATTATTGTTCATCAATTTGCTTTCTTGAAAAATAATCGGACATGAATTAATCCTACAAATATTACATTGTATCGTTTCCTAACATTTTCAACAAATAAACGTGTCTACTTTACCGTATTTAAGTAGTATGTCATAATCAATTTAAAATCATATGTTTAGAAACATCTTGAATGCACATGTGTCGTTTGTCTCAACGATTAAAATCCAATTTTGTAATGTAAAGAAATTTGGGATGTCCGTTTATCTTTAATAAACTTAAATAGAACGCTTTTATTTTTTCTGACTCTGTTAACGAGTACATATACCTTCTTACCCTTAAACAACTAAATAATTTTCTGTATTCATTCCTGGTCAATATGTAAGTATATTGAAGGCAGGGGAATTAAGCAGATTTTTATTTTAAAAAAAAGTAGGCTTTGTTTCGTTTTTAAATTGATCGGACAATATACCTACGTGGTTAAAGCTTAGTATGAATCCTAAAAGAAACACATTGGCTAATACGTTCGTTAATTAGTTTTAGAAAATGGGATTTAGCTTGTTCTAGATTACCATATAATGGATTCCAGTTGGTCAATGTTATGAAAAAACGAAGTTTAGAGAAATCAGTTTTTATAAAGTCAGGGATGGACGTCGTATTGTGCTTTCTATTTGCAACACAAAAAAGAGAAATGTTTAAGGAGAGAAGAGAATAATCACTTTTCAGAGAGGAGGTAGATGAGAGATCGTGTTAATGGGGGAGGCATTATTGATAAAGACAAGATGAATACGTGAGTAAAGAGCACTCAGTCTGTACCTAGTAGGAGAAATTACATACTAATTAAGAGCGTGATTAATACTTAGTTTCAAGAGATTGCTCTTAAATTGATTGAAAGAATTGGAAAGTAAATACCAGTTTATGGAAATATAGTTAAAATCACTCATAGTAGGGCTTAAGTAAGATTTGCTGAAGTTATTGTATAAGTACTTAATTAACGTGAGTGTAGCAAGATAATAAAGTAAAGAACACAAAGTCCGAAATCATAAAACCAGGTGCACAAAATCATACCTACCCCAAATATTGGAGTGATAAGGGAGCAATATGGAATATGTAATGTTTTCTCTAACATAGCCTCCACATTTACCATTTTGTGAGTCTCGCTTAATTATGTTATATCCTGCTACCGTTATTTTATTATCCAGAATGTCTTTCGTAAGTCAAGTTTCAATAATTTCTATAATGTGGGGTAGAGAAGATACAACTAGCTCTTGGATTTATATTAGTTTATTTTTAAGACTTAAGGTATTGGTGTAGTGAACCTTAATGCTAGAAAAAGTGGGAGTAGTGGGGATGACTGCCGGACAATCCCGAAAATTTGGGATAAGTTGGACAATAGGAACAGAGTTATTTAAGGGAATCCATGGTCTAAAGTTTCTAGTTGCGCGTTGAGCCAAAGTAAAAACTTTGGTTACACCAACACCCGGGTTATTGGATCGAACACTATGCCAAACTGGCAATATACTCTCTATGAGTTTGGAGGAAGTGCGAGTGACTAGAATGGGGGAGATAATTTTGATATTACAAACATCAGAGCAGCGAATAGCAATGATATTTGTGACCTGTTTTTTGAAATTGATTACGTTGTCCTTAATACCTTTTACAATAAAATTGCAGTCACGTTTGTCATCTTTCAAGTGTTGTTTAGGGGCTGCTAAAATCTTTTCCTGAGAAAGCCTTTAAACCAATTTAGCATCAAGAGAAGAGACACTGAAAATGGACATGTCACTTTTTAGCAGACCATTTCGGTACAATAGATAATACACTCACAAAATGTTATTTTGGTTCCTTTTTCCCCGGTAGATTATAAATTACACCTCAAGGAAAACCATTTAAAAAATCCTATTAATCAACCTCTATCACTAAATATGAATCACGTTGGTGCATGTTTCTATTAAAAGGGGATTGCTTTACCTTGAACATGTAAGTAAAATGGAAAAATCAATATTTAGCTTGTACCATACGATTTGCAAGTTTGGTCATGCAATAAGAAACTTTACCATCACCACTTACGATTAAAAAATTATGACAACGCATTAACAGAATGTCAATTAACACTTGTTGGTAGGTAATTGTGAGTTACATTGGTGCAATTTTCTCTCAACAGGTAATTGTTAAAACTTGAAATTGTAAACAAAGTAGAAAAATCAATATTTATTTAGTACTATACAATTTGTACTGCGTCATCGTCTGAGTAAACAGTGTAACTCGCGCAATTTTGGTCATACGTATAGAAACTTTTCCATCCCCAATTGTGATCACGCACACAGAAAAAGTTGTCCAATACTTATCAATTTCGTTATTCGTTACTTCTTATCAAAGTAACTCACACTAACTCACGAAAATTGATCAATAGGATTTATTGAATGCCAATTAACTTTTACTGGTTCCTGTTGGTTCCATACTACACCCATCAGGAGCGTTTTATAATCTCCCAGCTTTTAATTTATATTACAATTTATGAATGGCAATAGAATTGTGGTCTTCGTTCTATCGGTTCGAATGGCGATATTGAAATGTTTGACTCATTTAAATTGAAAGTTGCGGCTAATTTGGCGCCTATTACAAAATTCGATTTTAATCGTTGTGACAAACGACACGTGCATTCAAGATGTTTCTAGACATATAATTTTAAATTGATTATGACATACTACTTAAAACGGTACAGTAGACACGTTTATTTGTTGAAAATGTTAGGAAACGATACAATGTAATATTTGTAGGATTAATTCATGCCCGATTATTTTTCAAGAAAGCAAATTGATGAACAATAATTTGATTTAATTTTAAAAATGTAGTATATATATAAACTAGAAGAATTAAGTATTAAATTAAAGAAAGATTAACGGTAATACTTGTGATTTATTTTATCTATACATATAAACTAACGATATGACTGTAGCATTCAAACTTGTGTGCAGTCATTTTCCAAGATTTAAGTATTTTAAAATGATTATAATTTACCAAATGAAAAAAACTTAACCTTTGAAATTCATGAACAAGTGGAAATGTATTTTATAGAAAGTTGACTTTTGGCGCTGTAACCGTTTGATCTGATAAACACATTGTAATAAATAAAAATATAAGAAGACGTAAATTGTGAGATGAATTCATTTCGTATATTCTCGTCAGTCACAAACATATAACATTTTAGTATATATATACAACAATAAAAAAGGGGGTACAGATAACATTTAAATTAGTACAACTCAAACATTTACACACAATCATTACGACCAAGCTAAGTTTAATGTAGTGACGAACTGTTTTTGTGCACACAAAGCAGGTTTCAATGTGTGAATATAAACAGATTCGAGAATTTTCAACATATTCGAAGCTGGAGATGTAATTAGAGCTTTAAAACAATTTTTAAAGTTGATTTGATGTTTGGTTTGTAGTAAGTGACGTAATATGGATAATGTAGACAAGTGTTCATTTCCGTTTGACCTCTTATTGATCCAATTAGGAATATGTTCTTTAGCCCGATTAGATGAGCGACGCATTGTCCGACCAATGTATTTGTCACCACAACTGCAAGTGAAGTGGTAAATGCAATGTGAGGCGGAAAATGTGTCTTTAGCCGTTTTAATGTTGGGTAAAGTGAGACCTTTAGTGGTGAACAGCATTGTTAGTTGAATCGATGGAAAGGTCCTTTTTTATGGCTGTTTTAAGACGAATTTTGAGGATGTTCATAATGTCATCTCCTTTAAATGGTAGCCTTAGGTAAGCCGGCTTCTTTTTCATCATCGTTTAAACCCGGATTTTTGTATTGCTTGGCATGGTATTCGATGAATTTTGGTGGATATCCATTATTGATTGACAGTTGTTTAATGATATTCCTTTCATCATCTATTGTGTCATCAGAACAAATTTTCTGTGCACGGTTGAACAGTGTTTTGACAAGTGCACGTTTGTGTTGAACTGGTTGAAAGCTTGTATAGTGTAAATATTGACCAGTTCCAGTAGGCTTTGCGGTAAACTCTACGTTGAAGCGATCCGTTACTTCTCCGTGATATTGAAACGTCTAAAAAGTTGATTGTATTATTTTCTTCAACTTCATGCTTTGTTTTTATGTTGGGATGAGTTTTGTTTAAATTTTGAAGCAGTTCATTAAGGTCTTGTTTGTTGTGAGCTACTACAAATATATCATCCACGTATCGTTTATATATGGCCATTTTTTCCTATTAATGTTTTGATCTGATGTTCGATTTTTGATAGGAAGATATTTGCCAATGCGGGTCCTAATGGACTGCCCATGGCTACACCATCTGTTTGAATATAAGATTTGCCATTAAAATTGAATCTGACATTTTGGGTGCAGAGCAAAATTAATTCTTTTAAATATTCAACAGGAATTTTAGTGTTAATTTCATTTGACATTATGTAGTCACCTAAGTAGTCTACCGTTTCTTCTAGCGGTACATTTGTAAATAGTGACTCGATGTCAATTGAGGCCATTGTTTTATTGCGTGTGTTGAGTTTACCTATGTGTTCAATAAACTCAAAGGTATCCTTGAGATGATACATACTCATTTGTTTTTCAACTGGATCGATCAGGTGCTTCATCCATTTTGCAAGTTTATGATATGGTGAGTTTACCATAGATAGAATTGGTCTGATCGGAATGTTTTCTTTGTGAGTTTTTGGTAGTCCATACAGTTCAGGCGTGTGATTACCAATTGGCTTTAGAAATTGATATTCCGATTCAGTGATAAAATTTTGAAGCTTTAGAATTTGAAGTTTATAACTGATTTGTTTTTCAATTAACTCGATGTTGTCCTTTGTAGCTGTTGGTTTGAATTTTGATCGGCCCTCAAGTATTTTGTTGGTTTTTTCAACGTACTGAGATTTGTTCATAATGACTATTCCAGACCCTTTATCCGGTCTAAGAATAATTATATCACTGTTTTGTTTTAGCTCTTTTAAGGCTTCAATATGTTTCTTTTGTAGGGGAGATGATTGTACTATTTTTTATATATGGTAGTGATGAGCTAAATCTACCAGTTTGGATTTAAACCAATTGTTGTGATCAAGATTGGTTGGGTTCTGTTCTTTCACCTGATTATAAAAATTTTCAAATTCGGCTTTCACTTGATTGAAGTTGGTTTTGTTTGGTTTAATTTTAAAATTTATACCAAATGATAAAGCTTCTGATTGTTCTTTGCTCAAAACGAATTCTGATAAATTGATGATTTTGTTAGAATTGCTACATTTATCGTCAAGGTCGGACTGTAGTAATTCATTTGACAATTGTTTATCAGTATCATGGCGAGTTTTCTTTGTAACGTAGCTTGAAAATTGGATGAATTTTACTTGACATACGATTGATAATTGATTGATGACGTAAAGCATTTTTGACTGCGTTTTTCTAAATTGTTCAATCAAAGTTAATGAAGATTCAATGCGGGAAACAACTAATCTTCTGAGATTTTGATTTGTGATAGCAAGTGATAGCATTTACCAGTTCACTTGCAGTTGCGGTGACAAATACATTGGTCGGACAATGCGTCGCTTATCTAATCGGGCTAAAGAACACATTCCTAATTGGATCAATAAGAGGTCAAACGGAAATGAACACTTGTCTACATCATCCATATTACGTCACTTACTACAAACCAAACATCAAATCAACTTTAAAAATTGTTTTAAAGCTCTAATTACATCTCCAGCTTCGAATATGTTGAAAATTCTCGAATCTGTTTATATTCACACATTGAAACCTGCTTTGTGTGCACAAAAACAGTTCGTCACTACATTAAACTTAGCTTGGTCGTAATGATTGTGTGTAAATGTTTGAGTTGTACTAATTTAAATGTTATCTGTACCCCCTTTTTATTGTTGTATATATATACTAAAATGTTATATGTTTGTGACTGACGAGAATATACGAAATGAATTCATCTCACAATTACGTCTTCTTATATTTTTATTTGGAATTATAAAGGGAACCCAATGCTTTACATTGTAATAAATTGAATTTCATATAATTTAAATAAAATATCGAAGGTGCACATATGGACAAAATTAGTCTGCATTTCTTAATGTAATATACTGTAAACGCAACTACTACAGTTTAAGTTATCTATGCATTAAGTATTTGAAGCACTTTCAATGCGCATAAGAATACTATGCACACTACTATTATTAACAGAAATGGTCTTTTTAATGCATTTTGCACTCTCAAGAGCATTTATAACTTAGAACATTGCGAAGATGTTGAAAGTGTAATATAACATTATTTTTATATCATTTTTATGTCCATCATTGTATATAAATTGAAATTAACAAATATCACCAAACACTATTCACTGTATACAATTAAATAAATGAAGGTGATTGTCTAAATTTATATGTATTTGATAACACGTTGCATGTAAATGTTTACACGATTGTTAGTAAATACAAATAAACGGTAAAAAGAATTTGTTTATCTTTTGCAAAATTAACCTGCATGTTAAAAGCTCTAGTGGAAGAAATCATTTACTTGCTTGTTAGGGCTAGTAACGCAGAGCACTTGAGGTTACTAGGAAATTAGCTATCAATGTCTAAGCTTCTATGCAATTACTAAAAATGAGATAAATAGAAGTAATGGTACATTTTCACAAATAAATCATTAGATATAAAAAATGCAAACAAAGACGTTTAATTGTAGTAAATAAATATTATTGAGTTTTTGTTTACTTATGTTTAATTTATTTATTTCACATATTTAAATTATGCATTTTTGGGTATAATTTTGCGTATATATATGCGCATATGTACATATATGTAAATGTTTTCTAAGCTGATAATTTTTACAAGTTTGTAAATCAAAAATGATTGTACAAAATAAATGGTTTATATATACACTTATTTGCTGTATTTTGATAGTTGTCCCAATTTCTATTGTATTTTGTGTATTGTTTTTCTATCAAACAAATAGAGGTATGCTATTAAAATTACATTGAGTATAAGTTAATGATAATTACTGGAAAAATATTATTTTTTATTTACTATTTAATGTTTACATTGAATGTTCTGTGATGGGTTTACAATATTTTATATTTAAAATTTCGTACGTTGGTTGTCTGAATGGAATAAAGGATTATGTACAATTTGACATTCTACATAGATTTATACCTGAGTATGTGACATGTATAAATTAAATTCATTAATTGGAACTCGAACTTGAGTAAACCTAAATTCACCGTTGGTACTAAAGTTATATCGCAGTTCGATTTGGAAGTATCAATCAACATTTGTACACATCATGTACAGTAATTTAAGATAAATTAGTTATTGCAAAATAGTTTATGTAATTTTGCATTTGAGAATTATACTCATATAAATGTCACAATCAATCTCTTTTGTAACAGTTTGAAAAAATCATTGTAACCTTTGTTGAAATTTACTAATAAAGTAAGCATTACACGTATTAAAAAAACCCGAAATAAACTGTCATGTCTGTTTGTAATGATGATGTTATGATGCAGTTAGAAGCAATTGTTATCTTTTGTCATCCTTAGTCTTAAAGCACCTTTATTTTAACAGTGAACTTAATATTAATACGATGACATAACTGCAATTTTTGTTAATCCAACATTGAATAAATGGTCAATAATCGTTTGTTTTATTTTTTTAGATTATTTGTGTCTTGAGCCCATTTGTCTAAGTTTGGCGGCAGAAACGTTGTCAAAAGTTGAAGAGAAAGTTCAACCATGTGAAAATTTCTACGAATTTTCTTGTAATAAATGGTTACAAAATGTATACATACCTGACGGTTATACTAAATGGGGTATTTTCACTATGCTGAATGACAAAATGAAATACTTCTTTAAACGTATACTAGGTAAGTCATGCTTTATTTTTACTATTGTTATTCGTTTATTACTTTTAATGTTTTTCAGCAGCGAACAATTTAACACAGCTGAACGTGACTTTTTATTTATTACTGCCAATGGGATTCGAACCGATGCCTACCTAAGTCCAAATTCATTGATTTATTCCTAGACCGTCCCGGCATTATATATATATATATAATTTAAGCAATTTGAGTAAAGTATAGTAATATTTTTTTAGCTAAAATGTAATTTACCTATAGCAGGGTCACAAGTGTTTATAAAAGCTATTATTTGTGTTATAATTTTTGTTTTAATTTTAGTTGTATTTAAATTTATTTTGAGTACACAAAAACGTAATCTAAACATTATTATACATTTTGATTAAAAGCATAGCAAAACACCTTAATTAAGTGGTTGCAAACACAAGCCATTACTTTTATGTTTTACTATTTTGTAGTTAATTACACATAAAACAATTTAATAATCTTAAAATATAGATACGTTTTAGCATTTTTTAAATATTTGACATTATGTTTTATATTAATAATTTTACTCAACCTTAGATTATTGACCACTTAATATTTTATGCAATTTTTTTATTAGTTACAATATATATCTATAAAAGATACTTGTATTTTAATTATTATATAAAAGTGTGAACTGTATAATTGAGGTGACGTTTTTTGTATATTATGTGACAGGTACAGATGTTTTAGTTAAACAATCACTTTTATTTCAGTATTTGTTGCAATTACTATACAGGGGCTAAAACAGGCCCTATAAAAATTGACACATTGCAATTGATTGACTTTCCTCTCATCACTTAAGCATATTAGGCACATCAATATTTTACTAAGACAACCCATAAACATCCCTTTAGCATTGCTAATATTCGAAACAATAAAAATATTTTTTTACTAACAGCATTACCAAATTTTCGCTTAGACTAAAAAAACCAGAATTGACATATTTCGACAAGATAAAAATACTGCTACATTATTATTATTTATATATTATACAAAACCCTTTTGCTATAAAAATAAGCATGGGGGCAATAAAACAAAAAGTATAGCAAAACAACAACAACAACAAAGTCTTGTTGGCATTAAAGATTCTGAAAATTGGAGATTGAGCTTTCTTTCGGCTTTCACTCAACCCTGCCATCTGTGTAACTCTGTCATCCAGATACGTGCGATTACTTCTTTGCCGTTGTTTGCCGGAATAGCGTCCTTTTATTCTTTCCGTAGCAGTATAAATGTTTTTACAAAGGCTAGGTTGCTGACCTTGCGTTCAAACCCTTCTTCTTTATCCAGACTTGGGATTGATTAGATTGAATCATTTCTGATCTATTATTTGCTTAAAATAATATGTGTACATATATATAAAATGAACATCACCAAATTTACAAATTTAGTATTTTAACGATCAACCGTGGTTTTCATAACATCTTTCAAACGCTTCGGATAGAAATTGACAAAATTATTAATATAATCTTGTGAAATTTGAATTTTCAAAACATAATCGATTTTTTTAAACATACTTTGATTTTCTATTCGATTTACCTCTCGTTTAAGATAACTGAAACATTTTTTAATTACATTAGGGTCCGGGCTGTATAAAAAAGATTGAATAATGCTCAGGTTTTTGCTTTTAAAAAAATATTTAACTAAACAATAAAAAAATGCGTTAAGTTTTAAATTATAATAGAAACCACGTTACGTTTTTGACGTATGCACCAGAGCATTAACTTGAAAAGCCACTAAATGCCCTGAAGCAAATTTCTTATAGTTCAGACTTGAAAAATTCTAGAGCTGTTTGGCTCTTTTTTACAAAATAATTTACACATGTGTCCTGTTTACATATTTATTGTACTAAAACGTGTCTAAAAATACAAAAATGGATTTACACTAAAGACTATTTGAACAGTAAGAAATTTATAAAACTTTTGAACAAATTATTTTAGTTGTTACTTTAACAAGATGATTTAGAATGTTGAAATGATGTTCAAAATAATGGTTAATATACATTTTAGAATTTGTAATATATTTTTCAATATAACTTGACATTTATTAAAAGTTTCAATTATGTAGTTTTATTAACGATAAAAAGAACGTTTAATTATTTAATTTTCTATAGTTTACATTTAAATCTTATTTATTTTATGTTAGGCTATTTTTAAACCGTAGGTAAACATATTGTAAAATAACGTATTACTTATTAAGAACACTATTTAGGTTATGAATATTGCAGTTTCTACTGATAAGTTAATAGATTTATTTACAAAGGGGCTGTCAAAAGTTACAAAAGATAGTAAATATTTTTTGAATTAATAAAAACATTTTAATTTACAATTTTTATTTAATATATAGATGTATTTTATTCAATAAATTATTTTATTAAAAATGTTCGTATTGAAGTTCTAATAAATGTTAGTATTATGTTGTCCTAATGTATTTTAAAAAATAATACTTTAGGTCAATTTATTTAAAAAATATTATTTATTCACTAAATGTAGCAAAATTTATTTTAAGATTATTGCACATTATTACTATTTATCACAAATTAAAAAACATATATATATATATATATATATATATATATATATATATATATATATATATATATAATACAAATCCATTATTTTAATTATTTGATTTGACATAAGAGCCTATCAACATATTAACATAATTATGTAAAGTACAATTTTTTATTACTAAAATAATTTATTCAACGAATGGCACAACATTTGTTAAAGAACTTGATTTCTTGAAAAAAATGGAAAACGTTTTGAAGTAACATTTAAATCCTGTCCGTGGGGGTTTATATATAGTATATAAATGTAACACAAATGGGTCATACATTTAGATAACATGTAGTAAGTTATATTTTCAAATACATTATCAATTTTTCACTATGCATTGTAGTATATTAACAACATTCTATAAATCATCCGAAGAACCTTTATGCACATAAAAATGAAATTACTTGTCAAACATTTTGGTATATTTTTACTGATTAAACTGTTGTTAGCATATATCTACATTGATAATTCTAGATGCTTGACAGCATAAAAACGACAGCATAATTTCTAGTATCATTTGAATTTTTAGTGCAAACACGTATTTTCAAGTGTGAATATTTTAAAATTATGTCTAAATTTGTTATTAAATAATTAATTATTTAAAATAATTTATTTCAATCATACATTGAAACATAATTTATAAAATTTCCGCAGTTAAAATAATTTAAGTACAACACAATGTTTGCATTTTCAATTATCGCATATTTGCACAAATATAAATTATAAATTATAAAAATGCGTGAACATATTAAATTATTTTAAAATGTGAACATATTCAATTTATTTAAAAATGTAAATATATATATATATATATATATATATATATATATATGCGGTCTCACAAAATTAAAGTTTATATTAAATTTAACAGTTTCAAAAGTTTTAAAACAATAAAATATAAATGTTAATTTATATTTCTCATAAAAACTACTTCAGATCTATTTTCTATATTCTTAAACAACAAAATTTTATAATTTAGAAAATGATTGTTAAACAAGATCATGCCATGTGTTCAAACATGAGATATTTATTTCAATTAGATCTTTTTAAATAGTTTTTATTAAAGTTTGCTGCAATTTTGCAACTTTTACTTGTTACAGTTATTTGACCATTTTAAAACGTTCGGGCAATAAACGTAAAATTTGACCGACTAATTTTTTTATCTAATCACAAATTCTGCAAGTAATAGATTAAGCTTTCTTATAACTTTCACTCAATTCTGTTATCTGGGTCGTATTAACCCTTCTGTACCCTTGTTTCCAGCACTATTTGTTGGAACTTGTTCAACTTTGCTAAAAAGTCTATTTGCCACAAAATATTTTTCGTAAAATATAGTAATAATTTATTGGAAAAAGAGTAATGTAGAATAATAAAAAAGGCAACTGTACCGTGATAAAAACCGAATTTTTACTAAAATATTTGCACTGAGCCTTTTATAAACGTTTTCTTTAAACTTCAAATAAAAACTGCAGGAACTACTATTTCAAAATAAAAAATACAAATCTAATGAAAAAATAAAATATAAATGTATTGACGTAATATTTTCATTTTAGAATCAGCAAATAATGCAACTATTGGCAATACACATTACGAGTTCTTTCATTTGGCTAAAAAATATTACAATTCCTGTTTGCAAGAATCATACATTAAAGAACACAGCTTGAATTCACTTACCAAACGCATGACTCAATTCTTTGCTTACGGAACTGATTTGTCTAAGGACTTATTCAAGTCGTACAAATTGACCACAGTCACGCAAGTTTACAAACCACTTCTTCAAATCTGGGGATCTTGTCCATTTTTTACTATAGCTGTAACACTCAATTTAAAAAATTCATCGCAATTTGTAATTGATGTACGTTTCATTTTAAGTAATATTCGTTCTTTCTAATTTTATTAATTCAATATTTCAATTCAAATTATTGAATAGTAAGTCAATATTCAGCAAAATGGTAACATATATTTAGATTGATTAGATGAGTTTAAATTAATGTCTGACAGAATGTCGAACAGAATTGTGTCGGGAATTGTTTAACAGCACATCGCTTGACTCAAATCATAAGTTTAATCCCCACTAGCACATCAAATGCAAACCCATATTTGGCTAACCTAAAGTATATACTGCTGAAAAATTTGTTTTTTGTAGAACATTTAAAATGGTAAAAATATATTTAATAAATTAAAAAATAATTCCAAAAAATTGTCGATTTTGAAAATATCACAACCAAGGCGGGTTCAATTGACTGAAATTATTATGTAAAATTATTAGCAACAACTTCGCCTAGATTGGATCAGAAATGATTCAATCTAGCCAGTCCCAAGCCTGGATAAAGGAGGAAGGTTCGAGCGCAAGGTTAGCAACCTGGCCTTTGTAAAAAATCCATACTGCTACGGAAACAATAAGAATTTATTGCCCCATGCTTATTTTTTTTAAAGCAAAAGGGTTTTGTAATGTAATGTAATGTAATTTATAACCTATTGCCCCATGCTTATTTTTTTAAAACAAAAGAGTTTTGTAATGTAGTGTATTAAGCAACTAGTTAATAATTTAAATTTGTATAAAATTTTGAGTTTTGAGTTAATATTAGAATGTGTTTTTGTAAATTGCTTTGGTTTAACGTTAACATTATTTTAAGAAAGACATAATTTATGATTTGACGTAATAATTTATTCGGTTTAAACATGTGCTAGTGACATAGCTATCTCTTCATTATTTCTACATTTGTACAACCGACTTGAAAAGTTTGATTAACATAACAAAATTGTTTATAAAATGACAATGTTTTTTATTAGTAGTCAACATCCTTGTGCCAGTGCCACTGTCCGTAAAGTTTATCAAGACTGCCTGATTTTTTGTCAGGTTCATCTTTCCTCTACCTTGGCCTAGATATGGTATAAGTATAATTGCATCTAATGACAAAAGCAAAAAATCAGTTATATTACTGTGCAGTTTATTCCTACTGTGTTAGTTTAAGTGTTTGTGTATACCTGATCGTAAAGGATCAGTCGGAGAAATTACCGTCACTAGAAAATGACACTTCAAAAGCATTAATTTTAATTTATTTTTATTACTAATTTAAATAATTGACGGGAAACATCTTTTAGCAGTGGGCATTTTAGCAAAGCCGAACTTGGGCATACATTTAGTGCCGGTGGTGAGATTCGAACGCATGTCCACCAAGGTCTAAATCGAGCACCGTACCACTGGACCATCTCGGCATTATATATATATATATATATAGTTTTTATTGTTTATTTTTTACTTCAGAAAAACTATTTAGCAAAGTGAAACAAAACCCATAGTTTTGAGTTTAGATATTTAAATATAACCATATTTAAAATTTATTACAATGTTATATTTTTAATTATAACTGTTTCCAGTATATCCTATTTAATTCAAACACATTGTTTTATTTAAATTAAAAAATAAATATATTTAAAGCATTGGGTTCTCTTTATAATTTTAAACAAAAATAATAGAAGACGTAAACTGTGAGATAAATTTATTTTGTAGGTTTTTTTCAGTCACACACATATAAAGAATCACTATATATATATACATAAAAATATAATGTAGTATAATGTAATTAACTTAATATTAATATGTATACAGATGTACACAAACGCAACATCTCGATATTAATTCCAAGCTAAATTTAATTATTTTCCTTAGTCCCAAACATATAACATTTTAATATATGTATACTGTTTACGTCCTCTTATATTTGTATTTGGAATTATAAATGAACCCAATGCTTTAAATTTAGGTAAGTTACAATTGGTTTTTATGCACACAAAATGGATTTTAATGTGTGAATGTAAACAGATTTAAGTGTTTTTAGCGTATTAGCAGCTTGGGCAGTTATCAACATTTTAAAATAATCATTAAAGTTAATTCGGTGTTTTGTTTAAACCAAATGACACAATATTGACGAAGTACACAAACTTTCATTTGAGCTGAACTCTTTATCGATCCAATTAGGAATGTGCTCTTTCGCCCGTTCAGGTAAGCGACGAGTTGTCCGACCAACATATTTGTCACCGCAACTGCAAGTGAACTGGTAGATACAATGGGAGGTAGAGAACATTGCTTTAGCTAGTTTTATGTTGGAAAAAGGTAGACCTGTTGTGGTACATAACATTCTCAATTGGGTCAAGGGGTATGTCTTTTTGATCGCATTTTTAAGCCTTATTTTTAGGAGGTTTATGACATTATTTTCTTTAAAGGGCAGTTAAATAAAACCGGGTTCTTGCCGTTTACAACTTTTGCTTTAGTTATGAGTAACTTTGAATAGAAATTAATTATTTTTTCAGAATATCCGTTATTGATTAAAGTTTGTTTTGTTGTTTCTAATTATTTATCAATAGTGTTACTTGAACATATTCTTCGTGTACTGTTAAATAATGTTTTGACCAGTACACATTTTTTAAATCGGTTAAAAACTTTTAAAATGGAGATAATGATTTATCCAAGTAGGCTTGTAGTAAATCTTACGTTCAATAGATCCATCATTTTTTGTATTAGTGTTGTCCAAAAAATTAATTGTAATATTTTCTTCAAGCTCCTATTTGATTTTGATATTCTGATGAATTCTGTTAAAGATTTACAGTAATTGATATATGTCTTGTTTATTATGGGTACCAATAAATATGTCATCAACGTACCATTTGTATACAACCATATTTTTTAATAGAAAAATGTTTGTCAATGTTGGTCCTAACGGACTTCCCCATCTATTTGAATATATAATTTGCCACAAAAATTAAATCTGATATTTTGTATACAAAATAGAATCAATTCTTGCAAGTGTTTAACCGGAATTTTGGTATTGATTGCGTTTGACGTAATGTAGTCACTTAAATAAATCACAGTTTCTTCTTAACCCATTATATCCCACTGTCCTCATTTGAGGACAGTCTAAAAAATTACTTATATCGTTTTAATGACTGTGTTTTACCTAATTTTTCAATTATAAATCACTTATTGAATATTTGATTGATTAGGATTAACATTTATTTCAATGAATATAAAATTGGAACTTTATCATGTTTTATATACCTATTTAAGTAAGCTATGATAATATTTCAACGAAATTCGCAAAATTAAAAACTTGGGATATAATGGGTTAAGGTACATTTGTAAACAGTAACCCAATGTCAATTGAGGTCATTATTTTATTCCGAACATTTAATGTATTGAAGTGATTAATAAATTCAAATGTGTCTTTCAGATTGTTTAGCCATTTGGCTAATTTGTGATATGGCGAATTGACCATTGATAAAATTGATCCAATGGGCACATTGTCTTTGTGTTTTTTTGTAGGCCATAGAGTTCAGGTGTAAGGCTACGTATTGTTGTTAACTGTTTTCAACTGTTCAAACAAAACACCGAGTTAACTTTAATTATTGTTTTAAAGTGTTGATAACTGCTCAATTTGATATGTTAAAAAACTGTTTAATCTGTCTACATTCACACATTTTGTGTGCATAAAAACAATTTGTAACTTTATTAAATTTTACTTGGACTTAACATAGGCATGCTGAGTATGTGTATGTCTGTGTAGTTATTGATGTTAAGTTAATTACATCATATTACATTACATATTTTTATGTCCATATATATATATATATACTGATTCTTTACATGTTTGTGACTAAAGAGTTTATACAAAATAAATACATTTGCCAATAATAAACTTTTTATTTTTAAGTTACATAATGATCAAGTGGCGTTTTGTGCTTACGTTATAATTATTGAAAGCACAATAAATAGCATTAAAACAAGAATATGTGTATTGCTAATTTAGACCAATTACACAGTATACAATTACTTTGATCTTAAATAATTGTACAAAACACCGATATATATATTGAATTATTTATTTAATCCGAAACATCAAATGGAAATAAAATGCATAAATTATATAATTTTGGGTTTATACTAAATTTTACACCTATATTGCACTTTCGTTTACACCTAATTGAAATTCAAACCATCTATTAATATATTGCTAATATGCATAAGTAGATGCATTAAGGAGACTTTTAATTATGTTAAAAAAAGTTAACCAAATTTTAGTTCAAATTATTTAAATTAATTTTTATGTTTTAATTAACATTTTATAGATAAATGATGGTTCGCTAAGTATGACTAAAAGTCAATTTACAAAAATAGAGGTAAGCATTTTAAATAAATTAAAGTTAATTATGGATAAATGGATTTTTTCAGTATAAACGTATTTTTTTCTATAAATAGTTTGAGTTGACGCATTTTGTAAAGTCATACAGTTTAATATTGTACTTTAATATCAATTTTAATAAATTTAATTAATACTTTAACATTTGTACAATTTTACAGAATGTTGTTTGCTGCACCAAAAATTAATTATTTTTATGACGTTATTATTTATAATGTAATTTTCCAAATACCCTTAAAACTGTTAATAATATACATCTGGCTTACTAAAAAAAATTCTTGAAAAATTAATATTAATATGTTTTAAGTGGTAAAAAAACACAAAAATGTTGTTAAAAAATATGACACCATTATTTACAAAAATTGGCAATGCTCTACGTTTTTGTGACAACGTTAAAATCATTAGTGAAATAACTACATGTAGTATTGGTTTACTTAAAAAGGCATACTTAGGCCATAAAATATATGTTTAATCTATTTGCTAAAATAAACGCAGAAAACGTTTGAGTCCATTTTTGCTTGACGTTTTTTCCTGTATCGACCACGGAACTCCACCGCAGCTATTCCAAATTTCAGTTGAGATGAGAAAAGCTCCATGTCACTAACATAAAAAATATTTAAAAACTTTTTTTTACAAATAACAGCATGACGCCATTATATTAACATACAGACAAAAATTAAATATAAGTTTGATGACAGGGTTTAGCAAAATCGAAAAAATAATTTTTAATATACCAAATCTTTGGTGCGAAAAATGCAATATAACATTTTATATTAACAAAATAAAATTTATGTTATAGAATTTATATTTATTGTTATAGTTTAATAAATTATACGCAACATTTTAAAACACAAATAATTTATTCATTAAAAATCAAAATTAATTTTTTTTTTATATAAATATAAATCAATATTATATAATCTAAAAATGTATACAGAATTAAATTTTGTTTTTAGTACTGTTGTGCACTGAAGATATTTTTATTTATAGTTGTAGTGTATACAGAATGTACAATCTAACTTTAAATTATTGACTTCTTAAAGCTAAATTAAAGAGAAAAGTAACAAGATACATTAATTACAGAGTAGTACCTTACTTCACTACAACTTTTAAGTTAAATACGGCATATCAAGGAATGAAGTTCTACGTGTATATTACCAATCTCCATCACCTAAATCATGCCTTTTGCCGTAATTTAATAAAATGGTGTTTCCTTGGTGTTCATTTGGTCATCTTTTTTTACAAAAATCAAGTAGCTTATTTTGCGCCCAAATAGCCCTCTTTTTTCAACCAGACCTGAGACCAGCCTCTTCTTGGAGTTCTAATATACTGCAGAACGATTTATTAATAAACATAATAAAATTTAGTTTTTATAAAGGAATTTCAATTATTTTTTAAGAATAAAGAAGCATTGCTCCAATTGATGCGAAACTACAGTATCATGTTGGGTGTCGACAACTCAAGCTTTGGCCATTTGGAGAACGTGTATAAGTTCGAAAAAGAAATATCTGAGGTGCGTTATTAATTAAATATTATTTAAATGTTATTTTTTAATTAATTTCCAACTTTATTGGTTAAATAATTTACGTACTTTTATTTTGACGTTTAAGCTATCACAAATCTTCAAGTTATCATTTAGTCTATCTAATATAAATTTTTATCTACCATTTACATGTAATTACTGAACAAAAAATGTTTATATATATATATATATGTAGCATATTTCAAGCAGAAGAAATACATCTTTTAAAATTACAACTTTGAAAAATTTAACTTCATTGTGTCCAATTGTAAGTTTAAATTGTTTTGTGCTATTAAAATTTTTAATTGTATACAATTAATATTTCTACCATGGCTAATGCCATGTCTATTCAAAAAGGAGAACGTTTTGAGCGCAAGGTTATAAAATAAATTTAGCTGTAGTAGAACAAAACGTGTATCAGCATATTTAAATTATATATATATATATATATATATATATATATATATATATAAGAAGGGGCTTACAGATATATATATATAAGAAGGGGCTTACAGTTGACTTTTAGGTTATGATAAATTACAAGTATACACACACAAATTAGTACCAGGCAAAGTTCAATGTAGTAGCACACTTTTTTTATGCCCACAAACTAGGTTTCAATGTGTGAAACATATTAGAAGCTGGAGATGTAATAAACGTTTTATTTTTAATAAGAAAAGTTTATTCCAAATAAAAATATAAGAAGACGTAAATAGAGATGAATTCATTTCGTATATTCTCGTCAGTCACAAACATATAACATTTTAGTATATATATACAAAAAGTTTATGTTTGTAACTAACGAGTATATATGAAATGAATTCATTTTACAGTTTACGACTTTTAATATTTTTATTTGGTACTACAAAGGGAACCCAATGCTATAAAACATAAAATTATATACAAAATACATTGACAAACTATTCCAGGTCTACACCAAAACAACCTGAGGCAAGAAGTTACAGAATAAGCAATTACATTTATTATAAAATATTTTTTCAAATTATATATATATATATAGATTGAATGGTCAACGCTATTAAATGATCTTTATAAACCTTTAAACTACACAGTACATTTGGATCAACTAATTTTAATCAACAGTTTTCATCCTTTTCAAAAACAATGTGATCTGCAAAGCAATACTTTCAATCAAGAGATGGTTTTAAGTATTACACATTTAATTATACATTTATCTATATAAATATTTATGTATTACAGTAAACATTCGATTAATTAAACAGTAGTATGAAATATAGCATCTGATGTTATTAGTTGCAACTTAACACCTAAGTAATAAAACTACGAAATATAATTTTTATTCATTGTTTCGAATCAATGTAATTTTTATAATTTTTATCTAAAGGCTTTTAAACAAAAAAACAGCACATGTTGTTGTAGAAAATTATATTTGTTATATATACAATTTTTTAATAATTAGTAAAATATTTTCTAAATAAATAATCTTTGTGAGTACTCGAATAATTTTATTAATATTTATATTAAGCCGGTTCCCAAATGGATGCACTACATTAATTTATTATGACTGCTTATGTAACTTAATTTTATTTGCCATTATATTTTATACAATAATATACATTTGAAAATTGTGTAAACGTTGTTTTATTCATATTTATATATCTATTTTTTTTAATGTTACTTGATCATTATATAAATTGATTAATTCGTCTAAATTTTTATTTTGTATTATTGTTTATTATTTGTTATGATAAAACTAATTCTATGTGATGAATGTATGCATCAATATGAAAATTATTGCAAAATAATTTATAATAAAATTATTTTATGTACTAAATAATTTTTGCAATATTAAAAATTTGTTTTATATTTTGAGAATTATTCATGACACAGCAATTTGGCATTCACTTTACCGTACGCACACTTTGATGCCGGGAAAAGTTAGATCACTTTTTGTACAATTTAAAAATATTTTAAATGGTAAGTGAACATGCATCTGTTATGTTTAGGTAAAAGTGTTTGTCAGAACTAAAAATAATTGGTTTTGTGTAATACAGTATCAACAATTAATTGCGTTTAATATATATATATATATATATATATATATAATTTGTCGGGGTTATCGTGTCTAAGTTTGATTTTACTAAAATGTCTACTTCTGAATGATGTTTTCTTTAAAAGTTCAAGGTAGTAAAAATAAATAAAAGTAAAAATAAATAAATAACAAATTAAAAGTAATTTTGCCAGTTTTAAAAATTAATATATTAAAAATAAGTTTTTTATTGTATTAATATATTAATATTTTTCTAATTTATTCTTTTCATTTTTAACTTAATAAAAATTATTGTCAATTATTACAATAATTATGTTCTACCTTTTTTGTATTATTTTTAATATACTATTTAATTAAATTATTAGTGGATTAAATATTTGAATTTTTTAGCACAAGAAAAGAAATCTAGACACGTACCAAAATGGACTCAATGTTTGCAAAGTACTTTGAATTTTTACAAACCACTTATGGACAGAATATTTGTAAATAACAAATTTGTATTAAGTAACAAATTAGAAGTAAGTTTAATTACACTAATCATTTGTAACCTTTAAAAAGATTACTAATATGATCAGGGAAGTCAAAACATCGATGGAAAACATAATAAGAAAATCCAATTGGATGGAAGATGACGACAAAAAAAAGCAATTAAAAAAGTACTCGTGATTTAACAACAAATTTTGCGTTTTATTTCATGTAACCATTTATAGAAAAACCGAATGCTTTACGTTATTAATTTGTTTATTTTGATTCTAGGTTCAGATGATGGGTGTTAATGTTGCATATCCCATTATAATCAAATTGATTAAAGAAGAACAAAACAGTTTCGTTTTCAAAGTATGTATTTTTATTAACATGTTTATGTTCGAGTATCTTGATAAGGATATCTCTCTTAAGAGATTATTGATTAACTAGTAAATATTTTTGTTTATTCCTTTTGTTCTAACAAACGTATGACAGCCTGAGTTTTTTAAGACTCACATTTATTAAATGTATAACTTATTATAATGTTAAGTAGTGGACAACAATCTTATCTTTTTATGGTTTTATTGCTAAGATTGTCAATTAATCTTTAAAATATTTTTAAAACGTAAACTAACATAACTCTTTTTATTTTCTTTTAAGTTGCACTTGCATACATGACTGCAACAGTAATAAATAATGCTTTCAATCACTGTTTAATTGTTAAGCAAATGGAAAATATTTACAATATTGTTTTTTCTCTATGTTAAAATGTTTTTAATTTTAGCATTTTCTTCTATTATAATCTTAATTTCAAAATAAATATTAATGATTGCAAATACATATTACTTCCTTTTATTGGTAAACAAATTTCTATCAGTCTAGTGTTACTCATTCAATTAAACCTTACAACTGACTATGCGTTATTTAAAAAAAATCCCATATTTACTGTATTGACTATATTTATATTTATTAACATATGACATTCTATTTCATTTTAAAATTTTTGTTGTTATTATTTTTTATATTGATGGTAAAAATATATTTTACGCTTAATGTATCCCTAGTGAGACATTAAGGTTTAATTATAGTAACAGTAATAATAATAATAATATTACTAATAATAAGATTATAAATACATTTTTCGTCTGCAAAATGCCCTTAAAATTGTGCACAGTTGAAACATTTAATTAATGCTACACTCACAACTTATTATTATTATTATTATTATTATTGCCGTTAATAATTTAGATTCTTTAGTAAAAGTAATATTGAGCCATGATTTTTAACTTTATCAAATAATCTTAACCAAAAGTAGTAAAAATGTTTTCAAAATATGTTTTTTTTATTTATATTTATTAAAAATGCAAATAAATTTAAAATAATGTAATTATTTGCTTTTAGATTTTAGCATTTTAATTATATACCAAGTTATAGGTTGGTATTTTATTTAACTACTTTTTCTTTCTACAGATTGACACAAAAGACGACCACTATTTGGACAATTTAATTGACCTACGAAAAGCATCCTTTGCTGATAAATTGAAACTGTTAATAACTAAAGACAAAACCAAGTATGTTTATAACTGGAATAAAACTTTCAATACACAATTTCAAATAAATTGTACACATATACATCTGCGTTTAATTTATTTTCAATTAGTGTATTTTTATCCACCTTTATTTATTATCGGGATACAAGTATGCGTTTATTACGTGATTGCTTTTTAATAGTCCTTTTACATCAATTTGTATAAAATTGTTTTTATCAAAATGCATCTTTGTTTTAGAAAACCCGTTCTACTATCCTGGTGGTTTAACAATTTATTTTTTTAAATATGGAATTGAGACTGGCTGCAATTCATTTATTTATCATCATGTTAAACAAATTTCTATTTTTTAATTGTTACAAATAACAAACGAGGATTTTACAAAACATTTAACACATAAAGAAGTAACAAGGATTTCTAAAATATAAAGCCAATATTTTGAAAATGTTTTATAAAAATACAAATAATATACTGAATAGTTAAAAACGTTTCCAAATTGTTTTATCTGGAAATATTTATCTGTAGGTCAATATTGTTTCTGAAGTCAATAAGATTAAACTAAATTGAATATGCACTACAGTGTAGATATTAATAATAATAGTATTATATAATAATAATAATAATAATAATATGTCTGCTGCTTAAAAATGTTTCTCGTAAAACATTCAAATTAATAAAAATTATTATTATTATTATTATTATTATTATTATTATTATTATTATCAGGGTAGACTAGGTGTACAGCGTTCGACTTGGATTTAGATGGGAATGGGTTCAGATTTCACTACCGGTACTAAATGCGGGTCTAGGTTTGATTTTAATAAAATGTCCACTGTTAAAGGATGTTTTCCGTAAAATATTCAATGTATTATAAACAATATAAATAATAATTATCATTATTAATTTATTTTTCTTTGAAGAGCAAAGGAGTAGCAAATTTGTTTTATTTAATTATATGTTAACTAATTGATTTTAAAAACGGAGCATATCAAAAGTTAAAATTTAACTTGGTTTTTACTAAACCCCATTATGTTTTTAATGCTTTGCAGTGTTTTACAGAAAATAAATTGCTAAATCCTTTCCCAACTGGACTTGGGTAATAAAAGAATTTGTGAAAACATTACTTTCTGGTTAAACTATCTATTTACAAGACTAGACATATTATAATTGACTATTGCTCTATATACATTAATTAATTTAACGGTATGTTAATTTAAAATTTTAGTTGGAGAAGTGGATTGTACGTTGTCAATGCGTTTTATAACAGGATTTACAATCGCATTTACATTCCAAGTGGAATTATTCAACATCCCTTTTATCACAAACGTTCGTTACTTCCAATTAATTACGGAGCCATTGGGTCAATTCTTGGACATGAAATTACTCACGGATTTGATTATTCTGGTAATTAAATAACTGCAGTACCAACAGTTTGTTAGTTAATAAAAATAATTTTTAATATTTGTTATTAGTATTAGTACCTTTCTTACTAAAATTTTTATTAAATAATAAAGTTAAAAAATGTTTTTAACTTTTATTTAGACTGCTTTGAATGTTTTACGAAAAACAACTTTCATTATGGGATATTTTAACGAAGCCAAGCGTGGGCTCACGTTTAGTGCCGGCAATGGGATTCAAAGCCATGCCCACTTAGGTTTAAGTCAAGCGTTGCACCTCCAGACCACCTCGAAAAGTAAGTAGATTACAATTAGTGTGCTAAATAAGCAAATGTTACAACGATTTTAACGCAAAAAGAATTTAATTTTAATCTATTTAATAATAGAATTTTTTTTTTTTTTAATTTTATAAAACACCTTAAATACTTGTTCTTTTATTCGTACTAAATAAATGCAATTAAATAGTATTAAAGCTTTTTAGCTAAAAAGACGTCATTTTTGTAATGACGCCACTGATAATAAAAATAAGAAATATGTCTGGATATTTTGTTACAACATACGTTATTACAAATAGTGACAGTTGACGTGGGTAACTGGAAACGCTGTAATGCTTTATAGCCTTTTGTTCTAGCTGTCTATGGTAGACATATTTCACACTTACTAATACATAACTTTGATAATATTTTAGCAATACACATCATGTACCATTATTTGCAAAAATAATTTTTAATTATAATATTCGACAACATCCATTCTTACTAAAACTTAAACCGAATTTGTTAAAAAAATAATTTTATGGACTAAAACAAATGTTACATACTTTTTATTTTAGTATTTTAAATTTGAGTCTTGTTTTCTAATTACTTCTTATAACTTTTTTGAATACAATTTGACCAAGGTATTAATATATTCTTTTGTTATACGATTATTGATAACAAAATAAATTATTTTACTAGCGATATATTATTATCCAAGTAGTTAACTCAGCGTTTGAAAACACCAAAAACATTTTTAATAACATTTATATCTTGACTGTAGAGAGGTAATTATACAAAAATTATTTTGTAGTTCGTTATACCTTTTGAAGTTTGAAACTATAAATAATATAGTAAATTAAACGTTATGATAAAAAATGCATTACCTCTTTTAATCTATGTACTGGCGCTTTATCTTGAAAAATAGTGAAATGTCCTGAGGCATTTGGACTTAATTCGTAATTAAACATTTCTTTGAAACTTTTAATAAATTATTTACGATTAAAGTTATTGCTTGTGTGAATTCATTTTGGAGTTTAATTGTACTTCAAAGCGAAATATACCTTAATATAGGATGAATGTACAACTTTATGAGCAATACCAGTATTATTACCGGAAACATTTAAACGATAAAATTCTTTTAAATTTTTCGTCCATGGTTTGTAACTAAGTGCACACTTGTTTGTAAAATACAATGATTTCAAACAACACAATGGATGCTTCTTGTATCTTTTTAAAAACTCCCCTTGTTTAAATCTATGTGTACAACGCAGAAGAGTTTCTAAATTGATTTCTTTAACAATAATTTTTCTGATTTTATGCGTTTTTTTATAATTAAATAAGAGACAATCTCTAAATATTATTTATTTATTTTCCTGATAATCATTGTTCTGTCTTTTTAGTTTAGTGATAACAGAATGATTATCTTGTTGATTTAACACTGCTTTATTTCCACTTGTTTTGAAACTGGTTTCATTGTTTATCACATTGTACACAGTAGATCAATTTTAGCAATTAGTTTAAGCATTACATATTGTTTATATAAAGTTTAAATGTCTTCGTATTGATTAGTCCTTGAAAAAAAACTTTGACCTGTTTTAGGCATCATAAAACTAAGCGATAATTGACTTAACTGAATTAAATTTTTTTTAAATACCCGGCGTCAGTTTATTAACTTTATGTATATAACATTAAGTAATATTTAAAAAAATGATTATTAAGGAATAAATTTATTAAAAACTTATTTGTACTAAATTGTTACTAAAATGGAGTAATAATTGACAAATCAAATGTTTGCTGCAAAACTCTTTATATAAATATAGTTATAATGTAATATTTCTAAAATATATATATATATTTGATAATATTAAGTTATCTACTAATTAATTTAATAAATATATTAAAAATTAAAACACTTTAAATCTTTCAGTTCAAAATGATTTAAGTTTGAATAATGCAGACTGTTATTTTTTTTATTATAGGAAACTAGAAAAACCTTTGTTTACAAAAAACCTTTTATAAAATGCAAAATTATTTTATTATTTAAAAATGCTAAATAATATATTTTAAAAATAAAAATTATTTTTTAAAAATATTTTCTGACAGTGTCCACTCCTATTACTTTAATATTTTAATACATATATATTTAATAAAAATAATTAAACGTTAGTATAAAATGATAAAATGAGTAAATTTTATCACTAAGGTAGTGTTAAATTATTTTAATTTTAATATTTTAAAGTTATAGTATTACTAGCATACAGACAGCCAGGAGCACTGTTCCGCCGTTTCATTTTTTGTAGTAATCATCAGTAGTGCAGACGTTTGAAGTCTAACGTATTTATCAACTCAAGTCTTTCCAGTTTTCAAATTATAGTTTTTTCTACTAAGTTATATGTGGTTGACACACATTTGCTAAATCTATTATTTACAATAAGTTCAATTTAGTATCTTCGAATAGTGTAAGTTGCTACAAATAAAAAGTAAGTAGGTAACTTGGTGAAATATTGTGCACCAAAATTAGCTCCAAATCTACGTAAACGTTAATTTTCTCAAACATTTATTTACTATTAATACACATTGCTGAACAATACTACTTTTTAATGTGTTTTTATTTTCAAGGTTCCGGTTTGATCCAACTGGAAGTTTAAAAAATGGTGGAGTAATAGCACTCTTGATGCATTTGAAAATCGAATAAAATGCATGGTAAAACAATACAGTAATTATTCAATTTATGGCGTATCGGTGAGTTGAAATGCAGCAAACAAAATATTGTAAATTTTGTTAAATGTGATCTATTTATTTTCAAACAATTAATGCTATAAAAATACACATAATACAATTTTACTGTACGCATATTTTAAATAAGAGGAATGCAATTTAAAATTTATATTTAAACTATAAAATGTATTTTTTAATTGGAAAATAAAGTGTATTTATTCTGTTTTACTTTTAATTTACATATAGCTCGACGGCAACGCTACAATTAGTGAAAACGTTGCAGATAATGGAGGTCTCAAGGCTGCTTATCAAGTATGTAAACATTGAAAAATAAGCATTTCAATCTAATAGTTAGTGGAGTTTATTGACTATTAACTTTGACATGTTACAAGCTTAATAATACAATATAACACGCGCACAAATAATGTAACTAAATTATACAATTGGATTAAACATAATGTACAAAAATGTGTCTAATTAAAATCATTTAATAAGTGATTTTTTAAATTATACAAATCAGGTAGTCAACCAAGAATACAACTGGGTTAGTAAAATACTAGTTATTGGATTAGAAATTACAAAATTAATGTAAATAATTTTTACAAATTATTGGTAAACTTTTAAACTCTAAAACCAAGTACAAAATGCAGTCATTTAAACACTTTTTATTAAAGATACTTGTAAAACGCTAAAGCAATAACCGGCCAAATATGTCATTAAAATAAATGATTCAATTTAGCCAGTACCAAGCCTGGATAAAGGAAGAGGGTTTGAGCTTAAGGTTAGCAACCTGATCTCTGTAAAACATTTATACTGCTACAGAAACAATAAGAGGACGCCATTCCGACAAACAACGGCAAAGAAGTGATCGCACATATCTGGATGACAGAGTTACACAGATGACATGGTTGAGTAAAAGCCGAACGGAAGCTCAATCTTCAATTTGCAGATTTTTCAATGCCAACAAAACTTTGTTGATGTTGTTGTTTTGTTGTAATCGTTGTTTTATTGCACCCATGCTTATTTTTAAAGGCAAAGGGTTTCGTATAATATATATATATATATATATATATATTTTTATAATTGATAATAATAAAAAATTATGATTAAAAAAATAATTTTTGTGTTGTTTTATTTTAGGCGTATAAAAGGTTTTCTAGAAAACATTCATCAACCTATAAATTTCCAGGTCTTAATTTTACAAATGATCAATTGTTTTTTTTGGGCTTTGCACAAGTGAGGATTCCATTTAAAAAAAATTCCAATTTTCTTATTATTTGATATAATTAAATTTATAAGAATTTATTAGGCAATACACAATAAGTTATTACAATAAAATAATTGTTACTGGATATCCTTAAACATAATTGTAGTTGCAAGTGTTATAATTTACAAAATAAATACGTTTCAATGTGTATTTCTTTTCTTTTTGCTGTTTAAATTTTTTACCAGTATCATTTTTTAACAAGTCAACATTTGGTGTCAGTAAAGGGACTTTAACGTAGGCCTATCTAGTAAAAATCAACCTTTAGCTATTTATGCCGACGCAGTTCAGCGATACAACGCTGAATTTGAACTTGGGTAGTCATGGGATTGAGTGCTACTCTTAGCACTTAATGTCGATTCTCGCTTAGTTTTTCTAAAATACCTACTTGCTGAAAATGTTTTTCGTGAAACATTTATGTATTAATAATAGTAACAATAATAATAATAATAATAATAATAATAATAATAAATATTGTAGTTAAAACTCTATAATTAATTATAATTAAAATCACTTAATCTCATTAGAATAGTTTTTGCATTATTGTATTTTTTAGGTCTGGTGCCGAAAACAAACGCGTGATGGAGTATTAAGTCAAATTAAAAATGGCAAACATACAATTGGTGAATACAGGTAACTATAAAATCTAGCGATCTTTGATTGGTTTTATTCTAAGTGTTGTATTAGTGTCCTTATATCACATGTAACGCATTTGGTTAAAATAAAATCAAGAAAAATTTTTTAACTTAAGTCTAAATTATAATAAACCAGAAATTTATTATTTTAAAGTCCTTTCTACCTTAAAAAATACAAAATCTTTAATTTAACAAAATGGCAAATTTATATTGTTATATTCACAAAACTGAAAAAGTATTGTTTAATAACATTTTTAATTTTTAATAAAAATTTAGATCTATTTTTACTTAAGAAATATTTTTAATTTTTAAATTAATTTTACAAATAATTTTAGTGCTTTAAACAGCTTAAGACAACTCTTAATACTTGTTAATAAAATGAAAAATTTTAAATTATACAGATAGAACCCCATTTTTATAAGTAAGTATTGTAATACTAAATTGTATATATATATTATATATATATATATATATATATATATATATATATATATATATATATATATATATATATATATATATATATATGTATATATATACATATAGGTAAAATAATTTATTTTGTAGGATATAGAGGATAATCTTTGTTGTAAATATAGTTTTCTTAAAAAATATAACGTTTCTAAATCAAAAGGTTTTTAGCGTTTTTTTATTATAGCACTTTAATTGTATTATATTAATAATTATTACTTAAAAATTAATGTTATTACAGTATAAGTTTAACTGCAATTTCTAAATGTATATTATTTTTTATAAATAAATGAATAAATAAATTTTTTTAATTGGTTTTCGCTGCATGCAGATATTATATTTTAAATCTACACAAATTATGAATGTTTACACATGTTTTTAAAAACAATATCATTTTAAAATAAATTTACTTTTGTGTTCCACTCGCATATACATATATATATATATATATATATATATGTCATAGTGACTTGTGTTTTATTTTAGAGTTATTGGAACACTGTCAAACATGATTGAATTTTCGGAAGCTTTTAATTGTCCAGTTGGGTCTCGAATGAATCCAGCAAAAAAATGCTCAATTTGGTGACTAGCATATACTGCGAAATGAATTATACAATTATACAAACGTTTAATTTATTAGTTTTATTCTATTTAAAAAAAATAATTCTACGAATATTAATTAATGAATTCTATTTTTTCACATTTTCCTTCCATTTAATAAAATAGTTTTTTCCTAATTATTTAATAACTTTTTGTTTGGATGTTACTATTGTGATATTTACGCATGTATTTAAGTAAAGTTCAGTTCTAAAAATTATAATTGAAGATGTAAACTGTGAGATGAATTTATTTTCTATATATTCTTCTCAGTCACAAATATATATAATTTTAGTATATGTACAAAAAATGGTTTACAGTTGGCATTTGAGATCAAGTTAATACAACTCACTGACAAACAATGTAGCGCACAAACACGTCCACACATTGGGTTATACCCAAACTAAGTTTAATGCATTTTCAAATAGTAACTGTTGGTATAGGAAAATGGAATCACTGTGATACAATGTAGCATCCTGCTTTAGTTACTTATCTTAGTCATATCTAACTTTACTAATACATATCTAAAATAATACTTTAGCAATGCACATGAAATAACATTATTCGCAAAAATAATTTCTAGTTATACTATGCAACAATATATATTCTTACAATAGAGCATAATACCACCATTTACTAAAACGTAAATCAAAAACACATTACTCGTTAAATATCAATTTTATTAACTAAAATACATAAATATATGTATGATGCTAAACAGTCCACTGACTGGAATGAGTGTTGGCAACACATTTTCCGCTCGGAAAAATATAAACAAGGCAACGTGGGTTTCTCCCAACAGAAAAACAGCAAACGAGATTGACTACATTTGTATTAGCATAAAATGGCGATCTTCATTGCAAGATGTACATGCATATCGCAGTGCAAATGTTGGTTTTGATCACAATGTTGTTGTTAGAAAAATTTACTTAAAATTAAGAAGAATAAAAATCACAAATAAATTTACTTCCATTTTCGTGTGAGAAACTTAAGCAGCTAAATATCTCGAACCTATTCTATGATTCCTTAAAAAATATATTTTAAAATTTGATTGATGGAAATTGTTTCATAAAACAATTACTGACTCTGCAAAAATATGCTGAGTAGAAGATGTGGTTCTACAAATAAACAATGGATTTCACCAATCTCTTGGAATCTAATTAATCCCAGAAAAAAAAATTTGAAAAAAATCAATCTAACAATCCTGTTATTTGAAAAATATATAATAATAAGTATTGAACTTTAGATTAACAAGTTAAAAAACTGCTACAAAAATAATAATGATTGGCTAGAAAACAGATACAAAAAAGCAGATAAAGCAGCAGCAAAAAATGATTCCAAGTCTTTGTATAAAATTGTGAAACAACTTCAGGGAGTTAGAAAAATCACCAATATTCCAATAAAAAATATGGTCGTTTACTTTTAACAGATAATAAGTAATCATCAAGATGGGTTAAGCAATTTAAAAAAATACTTAATCAACCCATGCCAAATATCCTTATAGATTTAGATTATAATAAAGATATTAATGTGATTCATAATCTGGAAATATGTACTGACAACATTTCTGTAACTAAAGCGATCCATGTGATTCAAAGTTTGATAAACAACAAAGCAGAAGTACTTGACAAAATAACTGCAGAGTTATTCAAACATGGAGACGACGTTGTACCATGCGAGCTTGGACATTTATTTAATGTTATATAACTTAATAAACACGTTTTAAATGATTGAAAACAAGAATTAATTGTTACACTTTCCAAAAAAGGAATTCTGAACGATTACTATAATTGGCGCTGAATAACTCTATTGTCTGTTCTTGGTAAAGTGTTTTGCAAAGTAATTTTAAATCGTTTAAGTAACGCGATAGATAAACATTTTTAAGAACAACAAGCAGGTTTTTAGAATGGAAAAAGTTGTATTGAACAAATACTCATCCTCCGTATTATTATTGAATAAAGTCAAGAATTTCAGCAGTCATTAATAAAAACGCTTGACAGTGTTTATTAAGCATCTTTGTAGAAAATCGTTAAGTTTTACGAAATACCGTTGAAATATATAAATATAATGCGTTTGTTATACCAAAATTCAAGTTGTTGTGTTCAAACAAAAAGTAGTCATACTGTTATGTTCAAAATTGTCATGAGATTACGTCAAGGATGTATTTTGTCACTCTTTTTGTTTTTTCTAGTAATTAATTTTATTATGACTCGATCCATGAATAATTTGTTTTATGGCATCAAATGGAACCATGGCAGATTAACAAATTTGAATTTTGCAGATGATATTGATCTTCTCAGTGAAACTCCAGAAATGATGCAAAATATGACAATACGTCTCAGCTTACGGATTAAATGTTTAAAAACAAAAGTATTTTGCACTAAGTCGAACAATTGCATGTCCATTAAAATTAGTGGACAAAATATTAATACTGTTGATTCTTTTACGTATCTGGAAAGCATTATTGGAAAAACTGTAATTGATGTTAAAGTCAGACTTGAAAAGGCAATGTCAGTTTTTTATAGACTCAAATCAATATGGTCATGTTATTCCATCTGCCTAAAGATAAAACTTTGTTGGTAATTCTTTATAATCTTTCCTACTACAGTTTATGGGAGTAAAACGTAAAAGCGAACAGACAAAAATTAATAAAATGGTGCATATTTTTTATCTCCAGTGTTTTAAAACTATTTTAAAGGTTACTTGCGCGATCATATTTTAAATAATGAGATCATAAAAAAACTGACTCTCGTTTACTACATGACATCATTACAATTGGGCCAAGAAAATTACTTGGTTAAATTCTACATTTACCGTCCGAAGGACCAGCAAGAACGGTTTTGAAATGGTAGATCGAAAATGGTAAAAGGAAGGTTGGTAAACCACACAAAACTTAGTTAAGAACTATTCTGGAAGATCTGATTAAAATGAATGTTTTATGGGATTAAACAAAAGGTTTGGCAGAATATTCAAATATGCAGAAAAAATTTTTTAATGTCCTTTTTGAATTATGGAACTTTGTTGTTGTTTTTTCGCTGTAATTGTGATCTTGTTGTTCCATACTTATTTTCAAAGCAAAAGGGCCTTGTAATAATAACAATAATAATAATTAATAATAATAATAATAATAATAATAATAATAATAATAATAATAATTTTTTTTGGTTTGTAGATCCATTTAGTCCACTTATGTATAATTTGGAAGGTGTTTTGTTCACAAACATTTTCTACACATTAAACACGTTTGTTTTATAAATTTTCGAGATTTACTAAACGTCACTCCATTTTTAATATAAAATTGGACTACATTTAATTTCATTGGCTTATTAAAATTTAGCGTAATCCTATGTAAATTGATAAAATAAACTAGAGTAAATTGTACCAAAATTTCCAAACCAGTCACATTGACCTTTTTCTTTAAATTATATTTTTATTGTACTCATTTTTATAAAACAAAGAATGTTTAAAATTATTTATTTAAAATTATTATTAAATTGTTTTTTTTTAATCAATTAAATGTTTGATGCAAACTTCTTTGTTTATATGTAGGCACCTATTTCTAGAAAAAATAATGTTTAGTTTTAAATACACAATAATTTAATAATACTTTTATTAAATTAATTTAATAAATATACTAAAAATTAAAACAATTTAAGTTTTCTATTGCGAAATAATTTAAGTTTAAATATTGCAGACAGTCATTTTTTTATTATAGTAAATTTTTATAAAAACATTTTTTTTACAAAATAAATATAGAAGTATTTTATTATTCTTAAAATGCTAAATAGTGTATTCTAAAGACAGAAATATTTTTTTATATAAATTTGTTACTGGTTTATTGCCTCTGATAAGATTCAATTTTGTGTACAACGTGTGAATAAATAAACAGATTCGGGGTTTTTTAACATATAAAAACTTAGATTAAATGACATGATTAATGTGATAAAGTACCCATTTTAATTTAAAAACACAAATACATTACAATTATCATAGGGGCGGCTGTTAATTAATTTTAATGTTTTATTTTTTTTTATGAAGCGCACTAAATGTTCTTGTAACAAAGTAATTATTCTACAATAGATTATGCTTTTACTAATTACATCTAATTAATTAATTATTGTATACAAAACCAAAATACTTATGTTTTTGGAATTGTCAAATGTATAATCAACGTCAATTATAATTAAAATTTATATAAAAATTGGATAAGCTAGGTACAATGATTACGTAACTGTAATTTTAAACAAAATTATTGTTTTATTTAAATATGATTGTGCACATAAACAAAAAAAAGTGTGGCAAATTACATTAATTTACAATAAAATAATTTAATTCTATAGCTTTATTATATATAAAAATTTAAAATAATGTAATGTGTTAAATAAACACTTTGTACTTTAAAATAATACATTGTTTTAATTTAGTTACCTTCTTCTCCGCCTAGTTTGGATTAGAAATGATTCAATCTACCCAGTCTCAAGTCTGGATAAAAAAGAAGGGTTTAAACGTAAGGTTAGCAACCTGACCTCTGTAAAAATTATACTGCTAAGGAAACAATCAAGAGAACGCCATTCCGGTAAACAACGGTAAATAATTGATCGCACGTATCTGGATAATAAAGTTACACAGATGACATGGTTAAGTAAAAGCCGAAAGAGAAAAAGAACTTTAAAAAATCTTATTGGTCAACCTCCGTAAGTAAGTGTGAGTCACATTGGTGCATTCTTCTATCAAAAGAGAATTGTTTGACCTTGGAAAAATCAATATGTACATAAAACTATACGATTTGTATTGCGTCATTGTGCAAATTTGGTCGCACTTTTTGAAACTTTTCTATTCCGAACTGCCGAGTAATCACACTCCTACAAAAGGTTATCTAACTCTTATTGGCTCCTTTTTTTGCAACTTTTTAACTTGGTTGGTTTTATCTTTTACCATGCAAAAGGCTACACAATATTGTTTTCTAATTCTCAAAATATTAATTACTACTAAGTATTATATGAAAAGAAATTGTTTCAATAAAATATTTAATTATTGTAGCAAATTAATTTTACAAATAATTACTTATACAATACACAGAATTTTAACACACTTTGTTAATTGAATGTACTTAATTTTATAGTTTAAAAATAATTTAGTTCACAGTACAAACATTTATCCTTTAAATTTTATACAATTAAATTTTAAATCTTTTTACATCTAGCTGTAAATAAATCTATGTTTTTAATTTTTTTATTAATTGTTAATGCAAAAATTACTAAGATGTATAATTAAGTCCGGTTATTATTATGTGACTGAATAAAAAATAAAAAAATATTCATCCACTACAATAGTTCTAAAAATTTTACAAACCAAAATTATTTACATGTACTTAATATTATTATAACCGGTTGCAAAATGCGTTAACAAAAAAATAACTTTAAGTTATAAAACATGACTTTTTCAACAATATTGTTAAAAAATTAAAACCCTTTTTACATAAAATTATAAAACAAAACTATTTTTACATATATATTAACATTTGTTAAATGGGCATAGCAACTTTATGCTGTCTAGACTAAAAACAAGTATAATAGTATATTAAACATACTCATTATTATTTTTAACATTATTATTATTATTATTATTATTATTAATAATAATAATCGATTAATTTAAACTACCACTTTATAGAATAGCTTAACTTATTTTTTATTCTAAATATTTAATAAATTACGCATACTCAGTAATCATTATTTAAAAAAATAAAATTAGCACTATGTTATCACATGATATAATAGTAAAGTTATAATACATGTAAAAAGGAAATGATAAAATTATTTAAACTACTAATTCTATCTTTTAGCACACCCATACAAACACTGAAACATGACAAAACATTACCGTATTAAAACGCACAATGCATAAAATTAAAAAAGTTAATAGCTAGTTGCCAACCACGAGTTTTATGCATTGAGACATTCTTTCTAGTTGCAATTAAAGCTATTTGTAATTATTTGTAATTATAGTATAAATCTGGTTTACATTATTAGTAATGTAAATAATAGGGTATATTTATTTGACGTAATTTTTACTTACATTAAGATTAATACATTTTTAATTTAAATGTAATTATATCAAAATACAATGACAAATCTAAAGTATGCACTTAAAAAAATACTATTATTTGTTTTCAATACACACAATCAAACTACAGCAGACGATAAATGTAATATATTATGAAACAACGCACAAATATTATTGGTACTTAACATAGTAAGATATTTGCAATTTAATATTCTTATTAAAAGCATTGTATATATATATATATATATATATATATATATATATATATATATATATATATATATATATATATATATATATATATATCACATACTTATCAGTTTAATAAAATTTAGTCGGTTTTCACAAAAATTTATTATAATGAAACAAAATTTTATAAGCTGTATTGTGTTTGTGGTGTTTTTATTATTTCTAATCAATGTAACATTTGTAATGATTTACCTTTATAAAAGTAAAGGTGGTAAGTGTTCGTTTAACTTATAAATATTAAAAAACTATATAAAACGGTTGATTAATATTTAATTTTAAATTATATATACATATATATATATAGTGCTTAATATACGAATTAATTAGTCATAATAATTAGTTATTTTTAATTTTATCTTTTGAGTAAACAATAGTACAATGAGGGTAATGTTGAGAAAACGTAAATAGTTGTTTTAACTAATAATTAAATGTATTGTAAGATTGTTTGTCAACTCAATAGTTAATTACAGCCAAATACAGAATTATCATTTTAGTATCTAGTCATTAGTGTTAGGCGTTTAGCTATTTCAATTACTTATGCTCTTGTGTATCAGTTTGTTTTGTTTTGCAAGGTTACTTTTTTATTTGTAATTAAATTGGAATATATTTATAATTATGGATACATTATAATTTAGAAAAATCATGTCTTGAACCTATATGCGTTGATCTGTCAACGGAAGTTTTAAAGAAAATAGACCACAAAATTTCACCATGTGATGATTTTTACAGTTATGCGTGTAATGAATGGGTTCAACAAAAACGTCTAACATTTATCGGATTTATGTACGATAAAAGCATTAATCAAATAAATAATAATCTAAAATTATTTGTAGAAAACGTATTAAGTATGTTACACATTGTTTATACAAAATAGTTATATATATATATATATATATATATATAATCATTAAAACAATTACTGATAACGTATTATCAATCCCTTAACTAAAACACTTGTTTATTTATGCAATAGACAATACTATACAGTACATAAAATACAATGTCAATTTTATTAATATATAGTATTTTTGCATACAATGTTAACTAGTTTAAGATTTAAAAAATGATTAAGATTATTAATATAAAATCTAACGTTAAATATAAAAAAAATTGGAAAACATAAAATTTTTTCAGTTGTCAAATAATTAACTGCATTGACTGTAATGTAAAAAATGTTTAATAATCAATCTGATCGCTTTTCTCTGAAAACACTTAATCAGGGCGGTTTGGAATTGAATCATATATATCGTCAATTTTAGTAAATTAATTGAACCTAGTGAACCTAGATTAATATGACGTTAACGTTTTTGTAACCAAATGGTTTATTGTAAATTATTGTTTTATTTGCAAAATAAACATAGCACCATTAACACAATTGTAGTTTAATCCACTTGTTACAGAACCTAAATCTATTTTCTCTCTGTTTCTTATTAATAAATGGCAATTAACATTTTAAAACAAATTATTTTGCACGACTTATCATAATCGAATAACCAAATATTTGTAAATCGGTTTTTACAATATTAGAATTGGGTTTTTTGTAATTGTCCTTTAATTCTATACTAATTATATAATATTTGGTTTTACTAGTTATATTTTTCTCCCAATATTATTATAGTTTTGTGAATTTTGTTCATTCGAAACACGATAAATTGTTGGAAGACTTACTCTGTATAATTCCGCCAGTCGTGTGGGCTAATATTCATAATTTAAAAATATTTTATGCGATGTTTATAATGTTGGTATTCATTTTATCAAAAGAAAACAGATAATTTAATTAAACGGGTGTTTAAGTTAATTAGTGTAGTAAAACAAAATTAAATAAATTATTTCTTTCACATTTCCAAATAATTACATTTCTGTTTTAATTAGTATTACAATTAGTACTATATATATATATATATATATATATATATATATATATATATATATATATATAATGTTTGCTATTTTGAATGTTTTACGAAAAACATCTTTTAGCAGTAGACATTTTAAAGAAGCCAAAAGTGGTCCCGCATTTGTACCTGTAGTGGGATTCAAACATATGTTCATCCTGGTTCAAATCGAGTGCCAAATCACTATATATATATATATATATATATATATATATATATATATATATATATATATATATATATATATATCTAAATCAACTATGTTTGCATTAATGTTAAACCCAGAATTTAAAAATATAAATAAAAAAACATTTTATTTAAAAGTTTGTATTTTTACTGTTAAACTACTAATTAAAATGTCAAATTATAACTGAATGCATTTAAGAAATGTTAATATTATCAGTAATTTATGCCGCGTTTATTACAATATCTTATTTACTTAATATAATTAAATTGTGTTTTGTATTTATTTATTTATTTTTATTATTTGTATATATATATATATATATATATATATATATATATATATATATATATATATTTGTAAGTAAATCCACAAAGTAGTCTTTTAAACAACCAACAATATTCAACTTTAAAAACGGCCAGGTCTTATTACAATTCTTGCATGAATGACCATGAACATAAAGAAAACAACGTTAATGCACTTACTAAACATTTAAGTGAAATGTTTGGCTATACGAATACACTGTCTGATGCTTTGTTCAACCATACAAAGTGAAAACTCTTACCAATTTGTACAAGCCGTTGTTAAAAGTTTCGAGAAGTTGTCCTATGTTTAGAATTGATGTGTTAACAAATGATAATGAAAACACATCGCAATTGGCCATTCATGTAAAGTTTAAATTTTATTAATATTTTTGCGTTTTAATAATATAATAATTATGTGTACATATTGTACAAATTTGATATTGAGTTTTAAATAAATAATTTGTTTTATAAACCAAACTTAATTTTAAGTAATTACTTTTTCTCATATTATAATTTTATGCT
Source organism: Cardicola forsteri (assembly GCA_025895645.1). Taxonomy (NCBI): domain Eukaryota; kingdom Metazoa; phylum Platyhelminthes; class Trematoda; order Strigeidida; family Aporocotylidae; genus Cardicola; species Cardicola forsteri. The sequence continues at coordinate 19,870 of JAKXYG010001134.1, read as the reverse complement.
CATATTCCAGCTTTTTACTCCTTTGACTAATATTTGGGGAATTCCTTACAAAGAATCTGTAAGTGTATTGTTTAAATAAAATATTGATTAAAAAAATAAGAATAAACTATATTAAAATTTTTGTACATATGCTTATTTTATAGAACCACGTTAAGTACAGTTAAAAGTAATAAAAATATTTTATGCACTTTGTTTTATGTAAAAAGATAAAAAATTGGAAGAAGATATACGCTGTTTATTTATAATAATATATAAATTGATTTTGATTAATAAACGGCTATAAAATACTTAGGGCAATGGTGTTTGAGCGGTACAACGCTCGACCTGGATTGACATGGGTTCGATCGCCACCACCGGCACCAAATGCGTTTGCCTTTGCTAAAATGTTCACTGCTAAAATATGTTTTTTGTAAAACTAGTACATAACTAAATTATTCTTAATTTTGTTATACAATTTAAAAATGTTACACAAAATTTATTTAACAAGCCTAGATAAAGGAGGAAGTTTTAAGAATAAGGTTAACAACGCGGCCTTTATATATATATATATATATATATAAATTTGGTCTAATAAAATATATCAATACCTTAAAACTTTGTGTCAATATGTGTAAATTAAAATACAATTTTGAATGATTAAATGAATAATTTAGAATACTTAAAGCAAAGTTTTTTTAAAATTTAAAAATTAATATTATTCCAATGCATTTTAGATTGAAAAACCAATGCTTAATTTTCTAATGCAATACACTAATGCTTTAGGACTGGATAAATCTGTATATTCTCGTTTAGAAAGATTGTTTGCATTTGAAAAAAATATACATAACGTAAGTTACAAAAATTAATGTATTTTATTTTAATTAATTATTTTATTATTTATTATTTTTTCAAAGATATCAATTTAAAAATTGGATTACATACATTTAAGAGTTGACACGAGAAAATAAACACACCGCAATACTTTGCTAAACATATGTAAATGTATAAGGATTTAAAAGCTCTTGAAGCACAGAAAAGTTTATTCAGTGTTGTTAAAACAAGAACTGAAGCTTTAAAATACTTGGCACATAATAAAGTAATAAAAAATAATAGAGGAACAGCACTAACAGATGAAGAGTCAATAAAGGAAAAATGAAAGGGTATTTTGAAATCCTATTAAATAAAATACTTTTAAAGAGGTAACTAAAGATGGGGCACCAAATCTGATAAAACAAACAAAATTATCTCAGAATAAATAATTAGAGAAGTGAGAAAGATAAAAAATGAAAATGCACTAGGATAAGACAGAATATTTATTAAAGCATGGAAATATCTAGAAAATTATAAAAATTACGGATTACATATGCTGTTAAATGTAATGTGATACGAAGAGTAATTATTTGACGAGTGAAAAAAAGTGTTATCACGACGATCTAAGAAAAGAAGGAAAACATTCAAAACTATGGCAACTATAGGAGTACAAAGCTTATATCACGTACCTTTAAACATTTGGCGGAAATTATTGATGGAAGAATCTTCAAAAAAACAAAAAATGAAGAAAACCATTTTTGTTTTATACCTGGACGTAGTGCAAGTGATGCCTTTTTGTTTATATAAACAAAAATAAAAAAATACAAACAGAAACAGAAAGGACTTTATATGGTGTTTATCAATTTAGAAAAGCATACATTTAGTTTTGATGACAAAAGGTGTAAAAGAGCGTAAGAGAAACAGGTACTGTATAAAAGTACGTGAAAATTGTACAAAATATGTATAATGATGCAAACAGTTGGTAAAAACGAGTGTGGGGTTGACTGATGTTGTTGCTGTTGTATCTCCAAACGCCTCGTTGCTTCAGTAACTATAAATACAAGACACTTTAACAACTTATTTTAGAAAAATTTTGATTTTTAGTAAAATCTACACAATTCATAATTTTGAAATGTTCAGTCCAAAAATTATGAATAGCAGCACACACATTTTAAATGCACATTCTAAAATTATGAAAAACAAGTTTCTTAGACCGAGTAAAGGTTCTGGAATAGTCATTGTAAATAAAGCTCATTATTTTGAAAAAGCAGCAAAATACTTGAAAACCGATTACAATTCAAACCAACAACTACAAAAGACAACATTGATTTAATTGAAAAGCAAATCATTTACAAATCTTAAATTCTAAAGTTTTACAATTTTATTATTAAATCTGAACATTACTTTTTAAAGTCGATTAGTAACCACATGCCTGAATTGTACGAACTACCAAAAACGGACAAAGGAAACAACCGTATCAGACCAATTGTATCTATGCTAAATTTACCATAACAAAACCTTGCAAAATAACTAAAACAATTAATCGATCTAGTTGAAAAACAAATAAATATATATAATCTCAAAAAACTTAACGTTCCTTACAAAACAATGACCGCAATTAACATTAAGTCACTTTTCACAAACGTACTGGTAGAAGAAACGGTGGAATATTTAGGTAACTACATAATATCAAATAAAATCAGCACAAAACTTGCACTTAGATATTTAACAGAATTAATTCTGTTTTGCACCCAAAATATAAGATTTACTGTTTAAAGCAAATCCTATATTTAAGCAAATGACGTAGCCAAGGGCAGTTTATTAGGACCCGCACTGGCAAAGGTTACGAAAATGACACATTTGCTGTATCTCATAATAAACAAGATATTGATAAACTGTTGCAAACTATAAATAAGATTTATCCAATCATGAAAATAAAACACGAACTTGAGAAAGACGGTACAATTATTTTTTTAATGTCTTTATTTTGCGGAAAAGTGACGAATTATTTCAACGTAAGGTTTACCTCAAACCTACTTCGACTGATCAATATATAAACTACAAAAATGTCTAACCAATTTAACATAATTGTGCACAAAAAATCTGCACAATGGATGAAAAAAAGATTAAACAATTAATAGTTGCCGGGGTGGTCTTGCGGTAAAGCGCTTGAATTCGGACTTTGGTGGACATGGGTTCAAATCCTACTTCCGGCACTAAACTGCGGGCCCACGTTCGGTTTTACTAAATTGTTCACTGTTGAAAAAGCTTCTTGTAGAACATTCAAAGTAATAATTATAAAATTAAAATAAATAAATAATAAAATTTATCAAACGCCACTCCGAACCATACAAAAAACCGGGTACAAACGCCGACAAAAAGAAATCGTGCAATATTTAATTTTTTAAAATTTTGTAATATTAAAATAAGCATAGTTTTCGCCTGTAAATCTATTTATTCTAATATGAATAATTAGGAAAATGATTTATTTGCAAATATTTTTAGAAACTAGACAAGTTTATTTTATAAATTCTAGATATTGTGCAAATACGCTGTCCGTATATAAAAATTGATGTAATTTAAACTAATTGACTTTACAAAAATCAGTATGTTTTAGTGAGTTGATAATAATAGGTGAATAATACAAAAACTAAATGTGTCAAAAATACAAATTCGCTGCATTTACTTTGTGTTTAAATAATCAAATTTTTTAGTTTATTTTTTAGACAATAAATACTTTAAATTATTCATACTAAATTTTTATTAAAATGGAGTAGTTATAAACAAATAAAATGCTTAGTTAAAAATTATTGAATCATATGTGAAAACTTATTTCTGAAAATAATATTTTTTAAATTAGTAAAATAAATTGTATAAACATATTAAAAATTAAAACAATTCAAACATTTTATTTCAAAATAATACAAATTTAAATATATTTAAACAATTATTGTTTTTATTATATTCAATAAATAAAAACATTTTCAAAATATGCTTTATAAAGTCAAATTATTTTATATTTTTACAAAATGACGTATTTTGACTATTAAAATGTTATTTTCTATAAATATTTCTATTAATCGATGGTTACATATAGTAAAGTGGTATTATTCTTACAGTTAATTAATTTTTTATAGTAAAATAGGTTTACTGAGTTTGAAAAGACTTTCAATCGTAGTCAGATGCATGTTGTTTTTGGTTTTACTACTGATACAAAATGCAGATACTAGTCCTGCGTTGTATACTGTGTACTTGCTAATATACAACGTTTTTTTGACTATTTTAACAATCAAAATAATAATAATAATAATAATAATAATAATAATAATAATAATAATAATAATAATATATAAAAACAATAATAACAATAAAAGTAACTATTACTACTATGTTGCATTACTTTATTTGATGCAGTTAATAGGACATAATAGAACGTATGATACCAACGTGACAACTGTGAAAGAATTGAAAACGTTGTGTCCAGTTGTAAGTAATTATACAATTATAAAACCGTATTGACGCAAAAACTTATTAACTATGACTAATATTATTAAACAAATTTATTTATAAACAATTTTTAAATATATATATATATATATATATATATATATAATTTAATATTTTAGATAGACTGGCTAAATTTATTGAATTACATGTATCAGCCTTTGGGTCACAAAATAACTGAAAACGAAATAATTAACATTTACGAATATATAGATTTTAAAGCACGATGTGATTTGTTTATAGAATATAGCAAAAAATATATATATATATATATATATATATATATATATATATATATATATATATATATATATATACATATGTATATATACGTGTGTGTAATGCAAACAATGCTTTTTTATATCTTTTTATATTTAATATTGTACCATGCTAAAATGTTTATTTATTTATTTTTATTTATGTTTGCGGAAAACATTTTTGAGCAGTACACATTTTAGGAAAGCCGAATGTAAGCCCGTATTTTGATAACGGTTGTGCGGTTGCAACCTATGTCCACCCCGGCTCCAAATTGAACGCTGGACCTCAATACCACCTCGGCACTAATTTAATATTTGTTTATTAAATCAATAAATAATTTATTATATTACTCACTTTATTTATTAATTTATATTTTTTGTAGACTTTTGCACGATTCGGCTGTATGGTTCTATTTTGTCCAAAATGCACGATATATGTCAACTGAAATATATGATGCGTATTATACGCTTATCACAATTATTTATGGTACATAATCAAGTGTCAATTTGTAAATACCCATTTATGTCATTCATAAAATTAAAACTAGGGTAGTTTAGTGTTACGACCCTAGACTTGCACCTGGTAATTATAAGGTTGAATCCTACCACAGGCACACCCCCAGCTTTGTTAAAATGTTTAATGCTGAAAGATGTTTTCCCTACAACACTCAAAGTAATAGAAAATAAAAAGAAACTGTTAATAATAAAATATTTCTGCAAAAATTTACAAATAATATTAATACTTGCAGTCTTTAATAGCATTTGCATATATTAAGCAATTTGCCAGTTTAAAACTTTTACAACAATTACCACAAAAAGTGATTATTTAAATAAAACCGCCTTAGCTACTACAAGAGAAACGTCACTTCGGTTATAAAATATACAATATTATATAATAATTTTAAAAAATCTACGGGATCGCCTTTCTTTTAAACAATTTGATCTAACCGTTTTGAAATGCTGTCTATAAGAGTGTTGATATATTCTTGTTTTATCCCGTACTAAACAACAAACCGAATGCGTTCAAATAAATCCTTAATTTCAGTATGCTTATTGATGTTGTGTTTTAGCATACTAAAAAGTTTTTAATAACATTGATATCCAGGCTGTTTGGTGGCAATTGAATGTAAGATAGTTTTTTTAATTTTAACCCCTCTACTGTCTAAATCTAGATATAAAGTAAATAAAGTGAACTTAGATAAATATGACGTTACCTTTTTAGACGTATAATAATAAGCATTGTCCTGAATAACAGTAGTAACCCCGGTAAAAGTGTGTTGCATTTTATAAAGAAAATTATTCTTTCTAACTGGACCAAATTTTTTACTATTTAAGGTACTAGATATAATTCGCCATTTGATGGGATTATTAATCTTAATGCCAAACCAACACATTGCTTGTCGAGAGTGGGCTTTCTTTGTAGCAACCAGCAGTAAATGTTTTTAGAAACTGGATCCACATAACATATTGCTTTGTAACCAAATGGTTCGTCCCGGATTATTGTTTTATTGGCCAAGTATACGAAACGCCAATAACACAAGTGTCGTTCACTCCATTGTTTACAAAAGGCCAACTTATCATCCTTTTGTTTTTTAGTAAAAAATGGCTTAAACTTTTATGATTGTAGAGTTAAACCGGATTCAATTGCTTTGTTTCTTATTGTAGAATAAGTAAAATTGGTTAAACTATTTTTTTAGTTTTTGAAATAGGTTTGTTATTATTTTTTAATTCTATAATAATTTTCTGATCATCTGTATTGCTTGTTACACTTCTGCTTACAATATTATCATAATTTCGTGGTTATTGATCATTAATAATTAGATAAGTTAACTTTGTTTAAATTTCCCAATTTTGTGGGTAAAATTCCTACATTTTTTAATTTTTTAATGACACAATATTCATTTTCGTTAAGATAAAAACGTTTTTATCACTACTGTCCATTTTACAAAAAATTAGATAACAAAATTAGCGGATCAGCGGAATCTCAAGGATAAACGTAAATAATAATATTTTTATTTAACATTAAAAAATTTTTTTTATTATTTTTATTTATATAGATTAAAATATTTAAATGTTTATTTTGATAATTATTATGACATCACAATCGGGGCAGATATGAATGTGTGTTTAACATTAATTTTAAGGATTATTTACTATTCATTTTTAATGAAATCAAACACACAATATAATAATAAACTAATTATTATTAAAATGATGCAACGTTAACTTATTTTTTACGTTTATATAGAAGCAGCTTTTAAAATATGCTGTTTTGGCCGACTCAGCATTTTTCATTAAATATAAATTAGGTACTTGACATTATATTTAATATTCAATATTTATTTTTACGAAAAAACAATTGGACATAATAAGTTAATTTAGATTTAATACACTTGTAATTGTTTTGCGTTAGTATTTGAAATGGCTGTAAACACATTCAATTTTTATGTTTTGAACAAGAGTTTTGTCAAAATAGCATAAACATTTTTAAAATTTGATACGCGAATAAAACATGTTTCTAAGTGTTTTCATGCCAATCTCCTAAAATAACTAATGACTTCATAGAACTGGCTTTACTTCTTATTTATAAGCAGAAATACTAAACAATGTAAATAGCAAAACAAACTTATTTTGTACGTGTTGCTTAGTTACAAACATACAAAATATTTGTATATACATAATGATTGCATTTAAAAATAATATACGAAATAAATTTATATTGCAGTTTATGACTACTAATATTTCTATTTGAAAATAAAATCTACTGCATAATAAAACGTTTTTTATAATAAATTTAAAAATTGAAAATCGCAGTTTTTACTACATTCCTAAAACAGTATCACAAATAAAATAAAATATTTATTTTAACTTGTCACAAAATCTAACTGTTTTGTAATTTATTTACATCAATACAGTGTTTTTTAATATTTTATTTTGCATATAACTAGCTGAATAGGAGATACCATTAATTATTTTTCAAAATGTAAACGTAAAGTCATTTGCAAATATTATTTAAATTATATTAAAGGTCATCAATTAAAACCACGTAAAGATTTGTGTTTTTATAAGACGGTAGATTATTTTCGTCCATTTCTGCATAGACTGTATATTGAAAATGAAGTTTCACAACAAAACCTTGTAGAAGTGAGTTTTCAATTGCATTTTAATAATATGAAATTAGGTAAAGAAAATAATTCAACAATTGATGTCAACACTAACGAAAACACTTAAACAATCTAAATGGCTTTTGGAAAGTGAAAAATCGGCAATATTAAATAAAGTGGGTTAAGATGATTTTGCAACATTTAATGAACATTGTGTCATTGTATCAATTAACAAACAGAATATTTAATTTTTTTCTATATTTTAAAAGCTCACCAAACTGAAAGTGCTTGTAGGACATCTTTCTTTGGATGAAATGATCAAGGAAGAAAAACAAGATTTTATTTATCAGGTATGAAAAGTAATATAATAATAATAATTATATTGTATTATTGTACATTAATCATTATTTATAATCACAGTTGGGTACAAAATAAGTAAACTATAGCGGTTAACATTTTAAAACTGTCAACATGAGTTTGTATCTTTATGCTAAGACTGTTGCTTTTAATGCACTTAAGCATTAAAACATTAAAAATACTGGAACGTTTCACAATACTTAATTTTATATTTAAACATTTCAAGGATCAATATGGGATTTATCAATAAACTCTTACTTTTTATTTTTTTAACTTTTAACTTGGGAGATTTTTTTAACAAAGTAATTATACTAAAATAATAAGGGCTATCAATACTTAAAGTTATTTGTTTTTTATAATTGTAAATATTTATGTCTTAAATTTTTGAATAAATAGCATTTAAATGGGTAAATAATGATAATTACATTTAAAAATTATATACATTTTAAGCTAATAACATGAAAAGATTACGCAACAATAATTTCGAAGAAAATTATTATTTATTTACATAATTTTAATAGTGCTTACATAACCAGTACACTTTAGTGTGAATATTTTATCCAAAGAAAATACTAAATACTAACGCTTAATTAATGTTACAACAGTTTAGTGCAGTAGTGCCTTTTTAAAAATATACAATCAACAAACATTGCCAAGTATTGTAATATATAATTTTGTAAATTATATTAATATTATTTTTTTATAATATCAAGACTAAAATTGATAATACTAGTTACATTGAAAACCAACTTAAAATTATGAAAGCTGAAACGCTGAATTCAATGCAAAGGTTAATTATAAAACCGAAAGATGTTATGTACGTTTAGATTATTTGCATGTTACACTTTGTATATATTTAACTTTGCTATTTTAAAATATTTTTTTTTAAGTAAAGGAACATTGTTTTTGTGAAATATTTAAAGAATTAAAACAAAACAATTACTTATATAAAATTGAAAACCTGATATATATATATATATATATATATATATATATATGTTTGAAAAAATATATATTATGTTATATTATACAAAACCATGGGACAATAAGTCAACAATTACAATAAAACAACCACAACAACAAAATGCTGTTGACATTGAAAAATCCGCAAGTCGAAAATTGACTTTCCTTTCACTTAACCCGGTTATTTGTGTAACTCTGTCATTCAGATACATGCGACATCTTTTTGTTGTTTCATGACGGAATGGCGTCTTTTTATTGTTTACAGAGACCAAGTTGCGAACCTTGTTATTAAACCCTCCTCCTTTTTCCAGGTTTGGGACTGGCTAGATTAAATAATTTCTGGTCCAAAATAACACACCATGGGTTTTTAGAGCATTTAGTATATATTCAATGTCTAACACTTACTAGTACATACCTTAGATAATACTTTAACAATATTATTTTAAAACACGTTTTTTAAAATAATTTCTGGTCTTGCTATACAATATTCATTCTTGGAAGGAAGTCAGCTCTATTCAAAAAGCAAGCACTGTATCTTATAACAACAAATTATATTAATAAAATAGATAAATATATAAAATAAAAATTAGAAATGTTTTGTTTTACCTTATAATTTATGCTAGCTAGTTTGGATTTGAATCTATTCAATAGAAATAGTGTAAAATGCAAATTTTTAAAATTTATTAATTTTCTTTACAAGTCATTGTAAAAACAAAAAGGTGGAACAATAATATATAAAAACCGAAATATTTGTAAAGTTGAGAAAGAATAAATTATTCAATTACTGCAGTTACATGTCAAAGCAATCAAAATAAATAAATATTATTAAGTATTATGGTTCCATTTAAATATTTTATAACAAATGTAAATACTGCATTATATATGTATACTATTAATTACAAAAAATAGTAGTATAAATATTGAGAACAAAATGAAATACATGATGTCATATAATAATGAATGCAAACATAATCAATACGGTAAACATTTAGTTAAAAAATAATTTAAATTTACTATGGTATGTATTAGTCATTATAAGACACAGAGACATTATACTGTAGTATGCCCAAATTTAATTAATCCTACTTTATTAGATTTGTTTAATTTTTACGCTAAATGTATCTCTAGTGTGATTTAAGCTTAATAATTTTTTTTTTACTTATTTATTTATATTTTTACTAGTTTCGGAATTTTTTGTTTAGATATTTAACGATAACCATTTTTATTAATGCTAAATAAGAGCCTGCATTTAGTTCCAGAGATGAAACTTCAACTCATAATCACCCTGTTTCAAGTTCTGACTTGTAGCCACATTATTTCAAAACAACACAGTATAACTTTGAATTAAAATTTAAACTAATAATGTTGATAATGTTATGGTTTTTGAATAAGGCATTCCTACTTATATGCTGATTTATATTTAAAAAATTGTATCTACATTAACATTTGTGAAAATGTTATTTTTCAAATTATTCAGATGGCGTACTTTAATGTTCGCACCAAAAATAGAATACCTTATTAATGCTAATAAACTTTACGTAACAAGTGTAATTATTAACCGTCCGCTGTTTCATCGTCAATTAATGAAATCTTTTAATTACGGAGCACTTGGATTAAAAATTGTACATAACATACTGGTCAAATTTGAGAGTATTGGTAAATACTTTAAATAAAATTATATTATTAATGTTTTGTAAAATACTGTAAACATGTAACTATAATTCAAAATTACACTAAATATATTCAAATTACTTTCAAATTGTATATACATTTTAAATAACAGATATAATAACAAGCTTTGTATACCTTACTTATTATATAAACATGCTTTATAAAATATATATTTATAAAATATTAGTTAAGGTTAAATCAACATATTATTCAAAAAATTATTTTTTAAACTACATATTCAAGTATTTACTTACTAAAAAATGTATTTTGTAAAGCACTTAAAACAAAAGATTTAAAATAAAAAATATATGTTAGATAATAAAATGTTAATAATTGTTTAAAAATAAATTAAGATAAAATGAATGCATTGCGTAAATATTACAATTACTAAAATTAAAGTAGAAATGTTATTACTAAACGATTTCAGTTTAAAACTGATTATATGAAGATTGCTAATTGACGTCATTGATATTATTTAATGTAAAGAAATAATTACAAATAACTATTAAGCAACTTCAAAAAATTTTAAAATATATTCTATTAAACCTGTAGAGTACGCTAGGACTTATATGGTAAAATTCCTAGTGGAAGGAATCACTTACCTGCTAAACCGATTGCAACGTTGCATTTGAGGACACTGGAAAATTAGAATTAATTACATTAATTGACAGGACCAATTTTGACCACTAGTAGCTCAGCGGTTAAGGTTTTGATCTGACACCAAATAAGGCGTGTGTAAAACTTGAAAGGTATGCACTGCTAATGATTCCACATGAGGATTAAACAACTGTGCCTTGTTCTTTATTAATTAGAATTATTAAGCAGTACAGCGCTCGAATTTGGACCTTGGTAAGCATGCGGGCCTACGTTTGGCATCACTAAAACATTCACTGATGGAAGATGTTTCTCGTAAAACGTTTAAAATAGCAAACATAAAATTAAAATTAAAATTAAAAATTTAATTTAATTTAAACGATTCTGACAATTGCATTATTTTACACTTAAAAATCCATGAATAAATTAAATAATAATTACTAAAATAAAATTAAAAAATTATAAATGCTAATTATTAAACATTTTAGTATATAGTGAAAACGGAGACATGGAAACATATTGGTCTAACCAAACTATGAACATATTTAAAAAGGAAGAAGAATGTTTGAACAAACAATACCAAAATTATACTATTCATGAACAGGACGTAAGTACAAACTAATTTGAACTTTAATTTATTTGTTTTAATTTATACATTTTAATTAATAATTAATAAACAATGTTAAACCGTCTATTTTATTAACATATTTTGTTCTTAACTCAAAAATGTCATTTAATAAACATTCCTATATATACTTTATATTTGTTAATAACAGTTTAGTAACTTATATTATTACGACGATTACTTAACGGATAGCGGAGCATTACAAATTGCGTACAAGGTATGTTATATATATATATATATATATATATATATATATATATATATATATATATATATATATATATATATATATATATATATATTAAACTTCATATTTGTTTCTAAACATAATTAAAATACATGATTTTTTAAATAAACTTAATTTTAATTTTTAAAATACTAATCTAACAACATAGCAAATTAATTATTCAGTTGTCAAACAATAACAAATTACTGTTATTTTTACTTTTCACAAGGCAGATATTACAAACATTTTAAATATATAGCCTTAACATTTCACAAGTTTATAAATGCTCATTTTACTTCACTTCAGTGTTTTTTAAAACAGGTTTGTGCTAAATTTCATTCATTTACAAAAACTGAATTGTTGTACCTATAATAATAATAATAATAATAACAATAATAATAATAATAATAATAATAATAATAACAATAATAATAATAATAATAATAATAATAATAATAAATATTATTATTAGTATTATTATTATTCCCAGTAGTAACATTCAAACCCAAATTTGAATGCAGTGTTGTACAAATAAACCATTCTGGTACTATTATACGAACTATTGTCATAGTGTAAATTTGGTTCAGTATTGTACAAAATTAACAATATTTAAAAACATTTAGTTATTGTTATAGCTTGTGTATTATATTTACTAAAAAACAACAACTGTATAATTAAAAATATTGGAAATGTTGTATATAAATTTTAATACAATTTATAAAATATTCAGTTGCATTTTGTTTAATGTTTATGATTGTACTTTATTTGGTACATGTTGGCTGTTTACAATATAGGCTTATAAACGGGCATCTTTGGAACATCAGTCAACATATACGCTGCCGGGTTTAAATTACACAAACGATCAATTATTCTCTTGGGATATGCGCACGTAAGTGTTTACTACAAAAGGGCAATTTTTAAATAAAAATTAATATTTTAAATAGTGTTTAATTTGTGTTGTAATTAATACCACTGTTTTTAAAATGTTTGAATTTATGCATTTTATACATAATGCAAATGCATTATTTAAAAAACTTTATATATATATATTTTTATTTTACTAGTCCCATTGCGCGGGTGCACCAAGTGCAGTTGACAAAAAACAGCCACGATTCATATTTATATAATCAGTACAGGTAATAATAATAGTTCACAAAATGTATTACTATTACAGTTTACCTAGGTAATTTAATCAAAATACGGTTTTAGTTAATTACAGTATAATCATATGACGGGGTAGTCTAGAAATACAATGCCAGACTCGAACCTAGGTGAGCATGGGTTTGATTCCCACTACCGACACCGAATGCAAGTCTGTGTTTGGCTTCACTGATAGAAGATGTTTCTCGTAAAACATTTAAAGTAGTAAAATAAAATTTAAAAATAAAGTAAAGTATGTATGTACTTGGAATATCCATTTCTATGTTATCAACTGTTTACTTGTATAATTTTTATTAAAAGGCGACAAATAGGTTTGGTTTTTATAACCCAATTTGCACCACTTATCTATCTGTTTGTATTGTAATTGGAATTATTTACCAGTTTTTTAGAAATGAAATAGTGTTTTAACGTAAAATATTTTTTATAACTAAATGATAACAATAATAATTATTAATGTTACTTCTAAAATGTTAAATAAAAAATAAATAAAAAAAAAGTTAAATAATATTAAATTATTATAATTAATAATAATTGGAGTAATTATAATTTGCTTTTTGATTTGGATTTACTAAAATCCTAGTTTTGCTGCAAATAACATAAAATAAAATTAAACTACCTAATCAAACACTTTATTATAATCATTATTGTATATTTTGTACCGATTTGACAAAACATGTAACAATGGAAAATGATGTCTAAAAGTTTATATATAAAAAGTTCATGTTAATGTTTTGCACGCCAGTTTTTTCATTTAACAAAACACTCAAATTTATTTTATTTATTTAGTAGTTTCTTCTTGTATTAAATACTACAAATTGCTTATTGATAATCATATGACTCAAGTTATTTGGTATAATGTTGATTGAATTGTTGTGGTAATTATATATAATCACATTGTTAACACAAATTGGATTTAGCTAAACAACTTTGTAATTCGGTTAAGCACAAAAATGTTATAATTTGTTGTCATAAAAATATTAGTTGCATTATTGTTTCCAATGTAATATATGCATTTCTATTATAATTCAATTCGTTCACATTAATGTTTCCATGTATTGTATTTTTAACAAAAAAGTGACATAATTTTATCCTGTTGACATCCCTAATAGATACATTTGTTTTAACATTTTTTAAATAAGTTATTTTCAAATTGGTTTTCTCATTATACACAAAATTATAAACCTTTAATTATATATATAACAAAAATTGTTTTTACCAGTATAATATAAGTAGTAACTGCGTTACCAACTAAAGCTAACTAGACCAATATTGCAGAAAATTGTTATTTATTAATTTAAATAGGCCTTATTATATATACAAACACATGTATATTAGATACCAATAATTAATAACAAATAATTTGTTTAAATTAAAAATATAAAGTTTAAAATGACTTATTGCGTAAACAAATTAAACAAAAAATTGTATTGTGAACCCTGTAGTCTACGTTCGTTGCCTTAATGTTAAGCGTCTTTTGCAATGCAATTCTAGTTATTTGATTAAAATATGTTTAAATTTTTGTACATAATATTAATGACCTAATTTTACATTACGACAGAGTTACTTCAGTATTAACAAATTCAGATGAATTTTCCAAAGCTTTCAAATGTTCACTGGGATCGAAAATGAATCAACGCACTAAATGTTCCATTTGGAAAATGAAAGTACAAAATGATCAAAACAACCTTCAACAATGATGCACAGTTTTTAATTTAAAAACAATTACGATTTTTAAACATTTCCAACAAATAATGTTTATTTTGTCGTGCTACATTTATCATAAACATGATTTATTTACTCTAAAATCTATTACTGTAAATTATCACAATTTTTTTATTAATAAACGATTTTATTTATATTTACAAATTACTTACTTTGAGTTATTTGTTTTCAATTAACAAAAAAATGTCTTCTTAACATTTATCTGGTTTTTGATAAATAATTTTGGTATATCATTATTCAATATACGTATTACAAAAAGATAAACCGTCAAATAATTAATTTTATTTTATTATTATTATTATTATTATTAAATTTTGTAATAATAATTAAAAATAAATTATATAAATGTTTTGCTTATTTTTATTTGGAATACTAACTATTATTATATGTTTAATATTTAAACCACTACTTTTAGCCATTTTAAAATGATAGGATAGCGGTAAATCTTTAAATTACAATTTTGTCAAACTATTGCAACCGAACTCAATAATAAATTCTTAAATTAGATAATTGTACTTCTTGTTTTACTGTTGGTTAATAAATTAAAATTAAATTACTAACTACTTGTATTTTATTAACTTTAAATAAATACATTTAGTAAACAGATTAAAGGCTAACGTGATAGAAGTTTTAAGAATTAATTTGTAAATATAAATATTATATAGAAAAAAACAAAAATGTAAAAAACCAAATATACGGAATATCAATAAGAACTTTGTTTATTTGGGCACTCAGTCCATTTTGTTGACTAAAATAAACATTTCTGCTAAAAGTTACTACTACAATTATACCATTTTTGAATGTACATATCGTTTATTATGGATCCATTAAGGAATTTGTATGTTGTTCAGTTAGTCAATACTAGTATACAATATAGTAAAAGATTGTAGTTATCCATTTTATTTTTCGTAATATTTAATTGTGTAAACAGCAATTAAACATATTTGAGTTTTGGTGCAAAAATAGCATAAATTTAATTTATAAAATAATACAACATTTGCTTGACACAAATCATGTATGAGTTAGTTGAAAATTAAGAAACAAAACTCTAGTCAAAAACCTATTTTAATTGGAAGCATGTTTGCCGATTTTAAATATAACTGTATCATTAAAAAATAATTAAGTACAATTTCTTAAAAAGATATATTTCCTTATTAAACATTAGTTTAAATATTATTTAAAGTACTTCTAAAATTAAATGCAGAAATTTATTGAAATAAAGCGCGATTATTGATTATTTTGTGTAGCACCACAATAATTAAACGTTATTTATTTATTTATTGTAAAAACATATTTTTACTACTTTAAATGTTTTACGGAAAACATATTCTAGCATCTTTTAGCAAAACCAAACATGGGCCAGCATTTTAGTACCGGATTTGAACCCATGCTTATCTGTACCGTCAGACCTCCCCAGCACATATATGTTTTAGATTGTTTAATTCTAAACCATAATGTAATGTTTTCAAGCATTTGATAATTATTAAAAATATTCCTTTTGTACATATTTTTAATTGTGCAATGTGCAACATTCCTGAATAGCAAAAACGTAAAATTTATACAATTGCTTCTAAACAACCTAAACCTCAATATAATTTAAAAATACAGGCTTTTAAACAATGTATTCGAATCTCACTACCGGCATTAAATTCAGTTCTACGTTTGGCTTGGCTAAAACGTCCTCTGCTAAAAGATGGTTTCGTAAAGCATTAAAAATAGTAAATGAAAGTAATATGTTAAAATGTTTTAGTACAGTTGGATGTAAATAATGCCATTAAGTTGCCACGAAAGCTGATTATCCAAACATTAATTATTTTTACAGTAACAATGCATCTACTGTATTGCATAAAAGTAGTAAAATATTTTAATATCGTTATAATTGGAAATGTATTTCAAATTTGTTATTTTATTTATTTTAAAACCTTTTTGCTCTAAAAACCATGGAACAAGAATATTGTTCCATATAATTGTACAACAAATTTTTGGTTTAATAAAATGGTATCTCTTTGTTGTTTTTTAACAATATGTTTTACAGAGGCTAGGTTGCTAATCTTATGATTAAACATTTTTCCTTTTTTAGCAGAACATGGAATCTGCTGTAGTAGAGTTTATTATTATTATTATTATTATTATTATTATTATTATTACAAAACGCTTTTGCTTTAAATAAAAAAACAAGCATGGGGCAATAAAATAACAATTACAGCAAAAATTAACATCAAAGTCTCGTAATTCAAAGAGAACATGAGCAACAAAATGTTTTCATGCATTTGAACATTTTGCCAAACGTTTTGTTTGTGCCCATAAAACATTCATTTTAATTAGATCTTCCCAAATAATTTTTAGCCAAGTTTTTTTTTATCTGCCAACATTTCTTTTACCATTTACAATTGTCTATTTCAAAACCGTTCTTGCTGGTCTTTCGAGCGGTAAACGTAGAATTTGACCAAGTAATTTTCTTCGTCTAATTGTAATGATGTCATGAAGTAAACAAGAGTCATTTCTTTTCATGATCTCATCATTTAAAATGTGATCGCGCCAGGTAATCTTTAAAATACTTCTAAGACAGCAGCGATAAAATACATCTACCATCTTATCAATCTTGTCCGTACGTTTCCACGTTTCACTCCCATATATTGCCGTAGGAATGATTATTAATACGTACAAACAAAGGTTTGTCTTTAGGCGAATGGAAAAACATGACTATATTGATCTGAGTCTATTGAAGACTGACATTGCCTTACCAAGTCTGGCTTTAACATCCATTTTGGTTTGTCCGTCTTTACCAATAATGCTTCCCAGATATGTAAAGGAATCAACAGTATCAATATTTTGTCCACTAATTTTGATGGACAAATCATTGTTTGACTTAATGCACAACACTTTGTCTTTGAACAATTAATCCGTAAGCCAATAGGAATACTGATATCACTGAGTCGTGTTGTCATCTTTTGCATCATTTCTGGAGTTTTACTGAGTAGACCTATATCATCTGCAAAATCCAAATCCGTTAATTTGCCTTGGCTCTATTTGATACAAATATTTATGGATTGAGTCATAATAAAATTAATTACCAAAAGAAACAAAAACGGTGACAAAATACACCCTTGACGTACTCCCATGACAATTTCGAACATAGCAGTATGACCACTTTTTGTTCAAATACAGCAACTTGAATTTTGGTATAGCGGACGCATAATATTCACATATTTTAACGGTATTCCGTAAAACTTAACAATTTTCTACAAAGATTTTTAATAAACACCGTCAAAAGCTTTTATAAAATTAATAAAATTGATTGTTAGTAATTGCTAAAATTCTTGACTTTGCTCAATAATGTTACTAAGGGTGAGAATTTGTTCAATACAGCTTCTTCCTTTCCGAAAACCTGCTTGTTGTTCTCGAAGGTGTTTATTTACCGTATTACTTAAACAATTTAAAATTACTTTGCAAAACACCTTACCAGGAACAGACAATAAGGTTATTCTGCGCCAATTATTGCAATTATTCAGACTTCCTTTTTTGGGAAGAGTAACAATTACTTCTTGCCGCCAATCATTTGGAACTTGTTTATTATGCCATATAACATTAAATAAATGAGAAAGCTTACTTGCTACAGCACTACCTCCATGTTTGAGCATTTCTGCAGTTATCTTGTCAGAGTTTATTTAAATTAATTATGTTAGTCTTTTAATATCTTAAATTACTGTTTAGTTGATAAATTAATTATATTATTAAATTAATATTCGCTTTGTTATAAATCGGTTTGTTGTAATTCAAAAATTAGAATTATATTATTTTTGCTTATTTTGAAATTATATGTTGAGTGTGTACTAAGCGTTAAAAAATATTTTTATGACAAAATTTGCTTTTTTATTAATAATATGACTTATCTATTGTAATAAACATTTATTCAATATTAAAATAATTATTTAAAAAACATTTTTATACTTTATCTAGTACATAAACTAAAATTAGTTACTTAATTTTATACTAACTAAATTTTTATGATAAACGTTATATTAGTCAATCAATATACTATATAATGATTGTATTTAAAACTTCAAAAAATCAATTAGTAATTAAAATTTTTGTACAAACTAGAAGAAAACGAATAAAAGCATATTATAAACGTTAACTATAATGTATAGACTTAGTTATTAATGGGTTTTTAAGGTATTATCTTTATTTAAAAAATGTCAAATTAAAATTGTCAAATTTACTTGAATAATACATTTACTTGATTAGTAAATTATCGAGGAGTACTGTACAGCTATTTGTATCTTTATTTGGAATCATTAGCAGCTTATACGTTTAAAGATTTACACACACACGAACTTGAATCCCTAGTGTCAGACCAGCGCCTTTAACCACTGAGCTACGGGATGATAAACTTGACGCTGTAAATTATTATTGATAGTAAATTTGATTAATTCAAATTTTCCAGTTTCCTTAAATGCAGCTACGTTACTAGCGGTTTAGCAATTGAAAGAACCCTTTCACCAAAAAAAATCACATAGATCCTTGTATACTGTACAGGTTCAATGGCTTTATACGGCACGTTTCGGTTATACTTATTAAAAAAATTACTTGTTGTTAAACTTCTATTCTTATATATATTATAACATCGTATTAATTTTAGTTTAACTTTATTTTTACTGTAACCTAGTAAGCTCATTGTTTAAAACGTGTTTACGACAATTATTTTATAAATAATTTTAAAACACCGGCAATAACAAACTTTTACTATTTAATTATTTTTTTCAGGATTTACTTTTATCTATTGCTGCAAAAATAATAATAACTATGCACACAATTATAATTTTAGGTATATCAATAAACTGTCAACACTAATTTACGTTAATAAAAACGACGTTGTTTTTCCAAGTCTGGCATT
>JAKXYG010001163.1:130000-143888 GCA_025895645.1 Cardicola forsteri | reverse complement strand
AATGTGGTAATTATAAAGAAAAATTTTACACATTTCAATGGTTTAAAAGAAATTTATTAACGGCAGAATTAATAAAACACAGAGAAAAAAAATGCCGAAAAAATGATAATCGTGTTATGTTGCACGTTAATTGAGATTTAATTTTACTGATTAATTTGTTTTTATTTAAAATTTTGCATTGTAATATAAATTTTGTTATATATATATATATATAGATATATATATACTTTTAATTTTATAATAATTATTTTTACTTATTTATTTTTGTTACTAACTTAATTTCTATACTTTATTCTTCTGTTTTTTATTTTCATTTTAAAATCTTTTCTATTTTAAAACAGCCCATTTAACAATACTCGCCGCTTTCCTCCAATGCTCATTTTGTGCGCTAACTTGTATATAAAAATAGTAAATATATATATATATATATATGTATATATATATATATACTAAGCATTGCAAAAATTTGTACTATATTTTAATTTTAAGGAAAAGTATGTTCTATTTTATAAACCTAAAATAGAAGATCTGATTTTATTTGCAATTAAAAAAATGTTTTTAATAAATTTTAAATATTATATTAAAAAAACATTATTAAAAAATATTTTAAAATAATAAAATAATAAAATTTAAATTATTTTATGTTGTTTAATTTATTAACTTAAATGTATTTTGTTAATTTAAATTTTTTTAAATATTAGATATTTAACTTGCTTTGTAGATTATCTATTTTCAATATGAGTTTTCTCTAAGTTTAATATAATAACTAATTATTAAAGTATCCATTCATTGGAGGGCGTTGCGCTGGGTATCATGCTTTTGAAACATGCCTACTCATAGAATGCTATTGTTTTTGTTTTTAATTCATTTTTTTAATCTTCATACATCTTTTTCGTTAGATTACGATGTGAAAGAATATGAATTAAATAGAAGTATAATAATTATACCCAGAAGTACAGAAATTTATTTGTTGTGTATACAAAAACCTACTATTAATGATCTACCATATTACATTTGGGGATATTATGATTTTAATATTGAACTAGAGTCCTCTTATACCGGTTTAACAGATCAATCTTTTAAAGTAATTTTGGATGTTTCTCGAGAAAACGTGTTAGATCAAATGCATCGCAATAAACGGGGTTTGTCCTTTGCTAGAAAGTCTATTTTTCCCATTTTGAGTATGTTTTACTTGTCGGGTAGTTCAGAAAACCAAAATGTATTAACATCCAACTTTGGAAAGTTATCTTTTAGTTTATCACCTTTTCCTGTTTCTTGCTTTGCTGTTCACGATCTTCAATATCCTACCAGTGGATTTTCTTCACTGGTTCTTAATAGCACTTTGATTTATGATAACACTCGTATTGTACAATTATTAATTGGTTTTGTTCTACTATTATGTGCTAAAAGTTTGTCCAATTCGATGGTATTCTATTATTTCTCCGGAGTTTCTGTTGTCGTGTGTTCCAGTTTTCTTTTAATTATTCTAATATTTGCCAAACTTGTACCCATACAACGAAGTGGTATTTTGCTTCAAATATTAGTTTTTTTTCTGGGAGGTACATTGAGCTTGTTTATTATTTTAATGGATTATGTCCGTTCTGCACTTGTACATATAATTGTTTCAAACACCGAAGTAGTTATCGGTTATGTAACCGTGGTTTCTGCAATTTCTTTAATTGTTTTGTATTGGCTTCAGTTACCAGATAAACTTGTCACTAATTATCCCAGAACGGTTACTATTATATCTGCATTTCTTCGATTTTTTGGTGCTTTATTAATTTCATATAGCATGCACTTACCTTCTCAATATATTTTCAATTCGCTTTATTCCAATCTTGAATTTATGTGCGACTTGTCCTACTTTACAGCAATAATTGAAACAATTCGAAAGTTTTCCGATATTGTCATCCATTTTTCAGTTACATTTATTTTGGTGTTGGTGGTACATTTTATTTCTTCTATGTGTATTTGTACAAGCGAACAAATCAAAGCGATAAAGCCACATGTTCTCTCTCCTCTTGATAATAACAATATTCAAAAGATAAATCAAACAAAGATGCCTGGATCACCGTGGGCTACTTCTTCTCCATTCAATTGTGTTAATAATGTAGGCGAAAAATGGCATTCAAAAAATGGTTTGGGAAAATCATGCAGAAGTTATTCGTGTGTGAAGGTCAATTACGATAGTCCAGCTTGGAATTCAAATACTCGTGAATCTTTTGTCACCAAAAGGAAATCTATTTTAAATTCGAACAAATCAGTTCCATGCCGAGAAAACGATATTATAACAGATGATGAATCAGATTAAATTTTATGTAATTTTTTATTGTATGATTTATATATACACCTAAAATCAGCTGATAGATATCTATGTTTATTTATTTATTTATACTTGTAATAAATGTCAATTACTATTTATGATTTTAAGATTTGTTGGCGTTATGTGGGTATCAAAATATATTTCCGACGTTTTGAGGATATAGTATTGCGGAAGAGTTACCTAAAGTAGTAAGCTTAATGCACGAGATTTCTTTATCTAGTTTTATATTTTTGTTTTTGCTTAAAAAGTTAGATAACTGGTGCATTATCGCGAATAATATTCACAGAGCAGGCAGTAGCGTCGCGAGTCACATTCTGCCTTGTTTGAGCTCTGAGAATGGTGTTTTTTGGATTTGGTCATCAGTATCTACCCTGTAGATCACGGCCTTTAATTGATTTTTGTGAGAGTTTCGACCGCGAGTATATAGACCAGTTAGCCGCGGCCAGCCATCCTGGTGAGAAGACGAGCAATTTTTAAACCACCTTTTCTAGGCCCCTTTCCGGGTGGAGCAAGCAGTGCTGTCCCTAAATAGGGCTGCTTGGTGATAATACTCAGGGTGACACCGATAACCGTTGTCGCCTTCTTGTCAACTCGTTAACAACCTTAACGCCTGAGTATCCGTTTGGTCCACGGCTGTTTATTTGGCACAGTTTTATCACAGCTAACCTTTATTGCTAAAGGTCATTCCACTATCCGCCACCTGTGGACGCGCTAAGTAGGGGTCGGTCTTTTCCCTTAGGCTTAAAAAATTGATAATAGTGAGTTTTTGTCTGTATTAGGGCGTTAATTTGCTGAAAATGATTTGAGTCATGCATCATGTAAAGAAGGGTTTTATTGAATGAAGAGGGATTATTATGGGTTTAGTGTTTTGGAGACATTAAGATATGGATGCTAATGATTCTGACGGTTTTAGTACAAGCAATGCTTATAAAGTCTTAATTTCCGATGATGGTGATATTCCTAACTGTTCGTCCTCCACGTGGTGCATTCTGGACTGCGTGCCCTTAGGCATTTAGACAAATAACGGCAAGGACCGAGTGCACAGCGGTATAACTGGGTTTCCGCTACAGTAGGTGAGTGCAAACGTACACCCAGGATATTTAAAAGGTATCTTAGGGTATATGTAAACTATATGTAACTATTAGGCTAAGAGAGAACTGGGACAAAAAATCCGGCGGTCGTCAATTTTTGTGAACAATGGCGGGGGGAGACCGACTCCTACTTAGCGCGTCCACAGGTGGCGGATAGTGGAATGACCTTTAGCAATAGAGGTTAGCAGTGAATAAGGCTGTACCAAATAAACAGCCGTGGACCAAACGGATACTCAGGCGTTAAGGTTGTTAACGAGTTGACAAGAAGGCGACAACGGTTATCGGTGTCACCCTGAGTATTATCACCAAGCAGCCCTATTTAGGGACAGCACTGCTTGCTCCACCCGAGAGGGGCCTAGAAAAGGTGGTTTAAAAATTGCTCGTCTTCTCACCAGGATGGCTGGCCGCGGCTAACTGGTCTATATACTCGCGGTCGGAACTCTCACAAAATCAATTAAAGGCCGTGGTCAACAGGGCTGATACTGATGACCAAATTCAAAAAACACCATTCTCAGAGCTCAAACAAGGTAGAATGTGACTCGCGACGCTACTCCTGCTCTGTGAATATTACTCGCAATAATGCACCGGTTATTAAATCTAGGAACTGGCGACGTCACAAGGACGCCGTCTATCAGCCAAGAAATTGTTATTCTTCTATGTTTGTTACGCTTATCTAGCCGTCGAAGTCGATCGTTGTACATAGCACGAGGAGGTTTGTAAGTTTCAGTGAAGTTTCACTATGCAACAAAGCGATCTATGGTTATTCCGTTTTTTAAAAATCGAGTGTTGATGGGTAGTTTACGAACGCCACAAAAGCAGGACGCTGAAACTATCTGAAATTTCACAATGCATCAAAGCATGTGAATTTGGTCAATAGATACCATGACATTATTTAAAAAGTTGATTATTTCACTTAATTTTATGTTTACTGCTTTGACTGTTTTACGGGAAACATCTTTCAGCGAAGTTGAACATGGGCCCCCCGTTTTAGTGCTGGTGGTGGGATTCGATCCTAGATCTAAATCGAGCGTCTTGTTGCTAGACGCCAGAGGAGTGTGTTTCAATCGTTTTGCATTAAAATAATCCTGAAGACGCTGGAAAATAGTACAAGAGCTTATACAAAGGTTTTTAAATTAAATAAAGAGCTCAGTTGCACAAGTTTTGACTGTAGTAAGATCCATTTTAAATAAAGTTAAATACAGACTATAATCAGTTGATTACTGCTATATTATTAGTACTACTCTGAAGTCGTTCTATACCGTTTACTGGTGTAATGCTGTTGTATAATAGTTTGTTATCAGTATACTAAAATGAAGATACAAGAGGGGAGAGGGGAAACTTTGAATGGATTAACATAAAAATAAAATCGCAATAATGACAACAGTATTTTACAATACACTTATTGTTATCCTTTTAGTGAATACATTTAAAAAGTACATCTTATCAACTAGTTTATTAAATGTAGAACAAAAGCGGAAACCGAAGTTCAAAAGTTTTTGATACATTATTTTTTAACATTTTCTGAAATGACTAACCAACTTGATTACAAAGATGTATGAAAGATCAATTATTCAATTACTGTTTTATTTAAGTTTATTTTTCCATTTTACAACCTATATTAGACTAAAAATGAGTGAAGTTTTTACAACAAATTCAGTTTTCAAATTTAATTTATTTTAAACATACTATTAAATTAATATAAGTAGAAACAAATTTTATGATTATCATTAGTGCTTGTGGTACGTTTAGTTAGAAGTATGTAAGAAATGCAATCAAAGGCGAATGAAAAGTTTTGTTCTTAATAAACTATGGTTATATGTACAAGCATCAACTTTACTTGTAATAAATGAGTCTTTTATCACTCCAAACTAATTGACGTTTAACAGTACCATTGTACACAGCGGTATAACTAGGCTTTCACTACAACGATATACTTAAAAGGTATCTTAATGTATACATGTAACGTATGTAACCGCTGGGCAAGGGAGATAACCGTAACAAAAAATCAGGCGGTCTCGTCAATCTTTGCGAACAGTAGCGACGTCACAAGGATGCCGTCTATCAACCAAGAAACTTTGTTATTCTTCTACACGTTGTATTACGCTTATCAGGCCATCGAAGTCAATCGTTTGCTATGCCGTATAAATATGGAAAATAATGAAGAGGTGATCACGTAATCACCGACCAAAATGAATAAATGTTGTTTGACAGTATTATTGTTAATTTCTAGAACCGGGTGGCAATGACTGCGCTACTCTAATTTACCATATACAACTTATCTTTATTTATCATTATCTTAAAATTCAATAATATATAATTGTAAAATATATAAACATTTAAATTTACTTATATTGATATATTTAGTTTCCTTTTTCTTGTGCAGTAAATAGTCATTATTAAAATTGTCTTTTTGTACCTAATGCTTTTTGAAAAAAATGTAGTTAAACGCATTTTAAACGGAAAAGAAAATATCTTTCTAGTTAATTTCGGAAAATGTTACTACCACTAAGACAATCTTTCAATGCAAGATCTATTTGTTGATAAAATTGGGTTTACTAATTAATGTGAAAATGCATGTCAACAGTGGTTTTATGTTAATTCAAGGATCCTGCCTAAACACTGGTGATAACTTTATGTCACTTGATAATTATGTAAATCGATTAATTTGTCTAATTTTTTACTTTGCACTTTTATTTCGAGTTGGTTAATTTAATGTTACTAATTATATGTTATGTATGTATGTGGGCATATGCTGAATATACCTCTATTGATGCATTAAAGCTCATATAAATAAATAAATAATAATTAATCCTGAGGATTTGAATAATACTTATAAATTTTCAATTTCCAATGATGATATTCCTGACTGTTCGTCCGCCACCTGGCCCATCCTGGACTGGGTGTTCCCAACCATCTGGACTAAGAGAGCATGGACCGAGTGCACAGTGGTATAGCTGCTCTGGTGGATGGCTACAAACATAACATTTATTAACCATGTATCTCTAGCACAATAAAAGAAAGACGATTAAAATGGATTGGCCATGTTTTACGTAGATCGCCCACTCATCCAGCCAGAATAGCTATGGAGGCCCATCCATTAACCGGATGGAAAAGAAGGCCAGGCGGTCATGCGGACGGACATTGTAGCTCGCGAACTCAGTCCTTTTATTTATGCTAAGCCCCCTCGTCCAAATGAATTACTTAATTGGGTGTCCGTTTGTTTATCCTATGCAGCCAACAGAGTTCATTGGAGGGCTTTAACTCAGGATGTAATTAACATTTAATGTCAGCACACCGCAAGTATCGTTCATTAAGTGCACATATAGTACTCAACAAGACTAAGGAAGATGTAATCCTGAAAATAAATCAGTCGGCTTTATCAATCTTTGTAAACAGTAGCGTAGCCACAAAAAACCTCGTTATGCTTAAAGTCGATCGTTCAATATACTTTTATTTATTTGGACTGCTTTCGATGTTTGGACGGGAAACGCATCTTTCAGCAGTGGACATTTTACCTGAAACGCGTATCTTTACATGGATTCAGACTAACAAGGATCAGCGACTCAAGACACCGATGTAAACATACACCTGGAGTACCTAAAACGTATCTTGACGCATGTGTTTACAATATGCAGTCGGTGGGTTGAGGAACAATCATAACCAACAATCGAACAACTTTGTCAATCTTTGTAACTAATGACACCGTTATGAAGACGCCTATCGGTAAAGAAATTTTATTACTTGTCTGCGTTTGTCACAGATAGGAAGTCTTCTACAGGTGGAAAGTGTTAAATGAACACGTAGAACAGCTTATCAACAGCGGACTAGTTTAAAATAAACGAATTTATAATAAATTTTCAAGTTGAATTAGTTAAAAATGAAAAAAACAACAACCATGAAGCATATTTATTATACTATAAACAAACGAACGTTGTTGTTATTCTCTAATCCAAATTCGAATTTAAAACATTTGAAAATGTTGACTACAATTTTATTTATAAGCAAGCAACTTGAATATTAACAAAATTAACTTTTATTTTAAAAAATATACTTAATCTTGACCATACAAGTAAAAACCAGTGTTAAATGTAAATAAACAATTTAAACAGCAAAATTCGGTGGTATGCAATAGTATAGTATCACAATAAATATTAAAAAATGAAAGCTACTAGTATTGCTACAAATTAGCTTGAACAATACCGATACGAAAAAGAAGTTAGATATCTTGATATGGTTTGCACATTAGAAAATTTATCTACCATTATGTTATAAAGTACGTTTTGTTCCGTATCGATTAAAAAAAAGGAACAAACCGTCAAAAATGTCAGACTCAAGTTTTCCAAACCAAAAAAGCCCAGTGATCGTGCTGGAACGAAACCAGTGCACCTGGTATAGTTGCAATGTTACTGCCAAACGATTCGGCACTTACAATACAATGCCACGTTTTTCCAAACCGTTCGTCAAGCATATTTTTGAATTGCGCAGCTACAATATTCAAATCGACGCCTTTCGATTTGTTCAACATCGTGCGTCCCATCTCCGTAATCCAAACCAACTTTGCCTTGTCCAAATACGGTTGCGCTTTGCTTCGAGATACGCTTGCTTTAACATTGTACAATTCGCCAATTTTGTATTTGTCGGAGTCTTTCGATTCTTCTTCTTCAATTTCTGTCTGAAATGTATTGTTGACGCCGTCCGAATCGTATTCACTGCCATCGACAATTGGCTGTTGATATTCGATTTTGAGAAGATTCAAATTTTTGTTCCAATATTTGGCCGGGCCCAAAGGAACGTCGGCCAGTGGAATGGACGGATGCGAATAGGCCGAAGCTCGATGGCGATGTGTTGATAGATTGGATCGTATACTGTAGTGCGCATTGGGTGTAGCGTACGACGCATAGGTTGGCGAATACATGCTGTTGATAAATTTATTCGGTTCGTGATGTGTGGAATAATTCATGTTGCTGTTTACGTACGTATCGTCTACTGACTGTTGACATGTTGGGCACGTGTGCCTCTGGCATTGTTTGCAAATGACCGACGGTGAATGGGGATAGGTGAGCGGTTGATTCAAGTCGGTTTGGCTATAAAATATGGGATTGGTCAAACTTGCATTGAATCGATGAGGTAATGTTCCATACTCACGTGACCTAGTCGAAGCTCGCTGTTTGGTTGCTTTGTATAGCTTGGGGTTGAACAATTCGCTTTTTCTAAAACGGCCTGTCGATTGAGATAAGTGTTTGTCTGATTCCTGGCGCAGCGTAGGCGTAACAATTTCCTCGTCCGATGGGTTGTGATCGAGTGGCGTTTTCAATTCAGCGCATGTTGTAGCTCGTGTATCGTCGCTGTCTTCATCCATGCTGTGCAAATTGATTTTAAGCGGCTTATACAAACTGTTGTCGTGTTTGTTGATGTGATTGGCTTGAGAAGCATTTGGATGATAGTATGCAACTTCGTCTCCCGAATTGCGACGTGCGTGATTCGAGTGATGACTTCGGCGCGACGACTTCTGCGTCTTAATTCGATAAATCGTGTTGGTCGATTCGCGCGTTTTTTGGATTTCCGTTCTGGGCGAATTCGTGAGTTCGTCGGTCGAATGGTACAATTCGGTCGAACCGCGTTTGACTTGAACGAGTTTTTCGACTCCGGGCAACAAGGTAACATTTTCGTCTAGCACTTTGCCGTTTTTACTGTCGCGCATTTTGACTGGATGATGTTGAACGGGAGGAAGATCGGAATTGTTAGACGAAGTTGCCATTTGTAGATAAATATTCTAAAGTGAAAAATAAATGGCATAGTGATAGTGTGCAATACAACGCTCGCATGCTTTGCTAATAACTATTTGGCTTAATCATATTTAAATGCAAAAATATGCATACTATTTTGATTATTGATCTAAATAGCTATGCTTAATTTTTGTGACTTAAAAGTGAAACAAAAATTTTTGTGTTAAAGGTAATTTGTTTTGTTAATTGTTTAGCGTAAAAATTAGAACAACATTGAAAAACAACAACAACAACAAAAACAAAAGTGACTGGCAAAGCCACATCTCCATTAATTCCAAATTCGCATAGCATCTCAAACAATCCCTTTCCATTGTTTACTATTTTCGGAGGCATGTAGGGATATGTCAGTCCAACCGACTTAGCCATTGTTTCCAAGATAAAGTCCCGGCCAAAATAGTGTGAAGATTGTCCCGAACAGCATCCGTCCAAGTACGTTTTGTGACCACCTTTCCTATTTTTCCAATCGGCATTTGGACAAGCCAGGGTTACAATACGTGAGATTATATCAGGATTTTTAAGAATAACGTGTCCCAACTAGCTCAATCTTCGTTGTCACAATACCAATGAAGGAAATAGTGAAATTGGAAGTCATCTCGAATTTGGCGGTTACTGATCTGTTTTGTCCTGTTTCTTGATATGGAGGATGAGAAATGGGTGTTGTGCCAAATATATCGGAGATATCATGCCCCAAATTTGCTGAAGTTCATGATCTCTGACCCTGTAAGAATCCAGGTTTCAGCTGTGTACAGAAACACTGTGTAAACTAACGAGGAAAAAAATGTTCATTTTTGTTTCCAATATGGATTAAAAAGTTATCTAAACGCAGTAGCAGCTAAACGAATTTGACGATTTACTTCACGAGATAAACCACCATCAAAAGTAATCGAAGATCTCAGATAAGTAAATGGATTTACATTGGGAAGCATAACATTGTTTAATACAATCCTGGCATCAGAAACTTGAGACAATTATGCAAAGTATATAGTTAGTGTAATTTTATTTGGGTTTTAACACTTAAATGTTTTATGGAAACATTTTTATTGAAATCAAACTTAGTGCCAGTGGTGGGACTTGAATCCATGTCCATTTACATAACAAAGTGGGCAAATATAATTTAGTGTCTTTCAGATTATGTAACAATTGGTTTCTGTTCAAATTTAGACAATTAAAAAGTTTTAAAGTCTTTTAAAGTTTATGTATAGCATGACTATTCAAATACTAACAATACAATTTGAATAAGTGGTGCTTTTATTAAACACAAAGATCAAAATGGGATGCTAATGATCTTGAGGATTTGAGTAATGCGTATAAAGTCTCAATTTCCAATGATGGTGATATTCCTGACTGTTCATCGTCCATGTGGGTTGCATCGTGGACTAGGTGCCCCTAGGCATGTAGACTAATAACAGCAGGGACCGAGTGCACAGTTGTAAAATTGGATTTCCGCCACGGTGGGTGGGTGCCATCATCCACGCAGGATACTTAAAAGGTATCTTAGGGTATACGTATATAATATGTAGCCTTTGACATAAGGGAGATAACACTGACAAAAAATTAGGCGGCCCCGTCAATCTTTGCGAACAGTGGCGACATCACAAGTATTCCGTTTACCGGCCAAAAAACTTAGTTATTTTACTTATCAAACCATCGAAGTTGATCGTTTATATTCCATACAAATGTGGAAAATAATGAAGAGGTGACCACGTCACCAACCATGATGAATAAATGAATGAATAAGTCAAAATTAATTGTAATAATAATAATAATAATAGTAAAAAAAGATTAATAATAGTAAGAACATTAATACCACGGGGTGATCTAGCAATACAGCGCTCGATTTGAACTTCGGTAGGTATGAGTTCGAATCCCACTATTGGCACTAAAATGCGGGCCCACGTTCTGCTTTGCTAAAATATCCACTTCTGCCAGATGTTTCCCGTAAAACATTGAAAGTAATAAACATTAGTAGTAGTAGTAACAATAATAATAATTTTAATACTACTGCTGCTACTACTAATGATAATAACCAATTTAATCAAGGTCAGCTGTTTGTTTCAGTATGAATCTTTTAATCGGCCGAAATACAATGGACAGTAAGTAAACGTAATTGTATACTTTGTACAGTTTTCAGTAAATTTTGCGTGCCTTTTTAACAATATGTAATATATTTCTGTTTGCCAAAAGTAGGATTCTGTACCTTTTCAACACAAACTAGGACTGTCGATGGTAGAGTTAGTCATATAACACGATAGCAAGAAACTGATAAAAATTGCTTGAAAAAAGAACTCTCATTTACATGCGTTCAACACATACAATTGCAACAATATGTTTCAAAGTTCTTAATTTTAAATATTGATTTTATACGTTTTTTTTGAAAAAAAAACAAAACAAAAATGCGAACATAATTTTGTATAATTTTTCAAAATTACAACTCGAAATATTCACAAATTCGATAACAAATTTAACAAACATTGTATTCACAATAACGAAAGTAAATCAAGTTACACCGAAGCATCATTCATGCACAATGCCAAAACGTTTGTATTTTGCTACAATTGTGATTCTATACAAAATGACCATTGTGTTATTTTAATAGCTAGGTATTCATGTATATATTGAACAATCTTAAAAGAAATTACTGTATCAATAAATTAATTATCAAAGTAGGGTAAAACGATGCTTGTTAAATTGCCACTATTCCAGGTTTGTGTTGAGGATGGAGATATGTTAAACAATGACATTATTAATTATACCTCAATCAACAGGGAAATATATATATATATATAGTTGTAAAATATATTACAACATACTATTTTTAACTTCCAAACTAATTGATTCAATTTTTATGATTTTTTTCCATTAATTATTATCTATTATTTATTATTATTTAAAAAAATATAGTTGTTTTTTAATATTATTCTAAAACGTATTTAATTTGATTTAACAAAGTAGGCAAACACGTGACAAAACCGTTTAAACAAAAGAGCACTAATGATGTGAAAATTAATCATTACAATTGTTATGTTCATGATCGTAAAGTATATTTTGTTTGAAAAAGATAATTGTCATCTGATTTGTAAAAAAATACATACAAACCAACATTAATATTAAAAATTATATAATAAAAATATATAAAATATGTCAAAAAACTTAAGAATTTTGAATAGAAATAGAGGGAAGTTTCTAAGTGAATAATAAGTTACCTTAAAACTCATAGTACGTAATATTTTATTAAATTGTCAAGTATTGATATAATTATTGACATATCTTATATATTTTTATCATATAATTATTAGACGATCTTGTTAAAATAATTTGATATTTTTGAAATTTAAAGTATAGCAACAAATTTTACCAAGTAAAAAGGCTTTTTGTATCACAAAATTTATTTGCGCACATAATTATTTGAGTGACAGCTAGGTTCAATTAAGTAAAATAATTTCCCAATTTGTATTTGTATTAATAAGCAGCTTAGGAACGTACTACTAGCATTATAATTTCTAATAACCATAATAATAATAATAATAATAATAATAATAATAATAATTACTATTATTATTATTATTATTATTATTATTATTTTCATTATTGCTATAATAATAATAGTAATAATTTATTATTATTAAGGAAATACAGTATGTAATTGGTTTATGAAACAATTTTTTTTGATCATCAGACCATTTCAACCTTTTGAGATTTTGTAATGTATTTTTTAAGAAATCGTAAAATTGGTTTGAGATATTTGGTTGCTTAAGTTTCTCACACGAAAGTGGAAGTAATTTTTTGTGGTTTCTACTGTCTTTAATTTTAAATATCTTAAACCAATTTTACAATTCGTTACAAAATACATTTCAAAATCTGAATAAGGTTGAAATGTTTGATGATCAATGGGAATTATTTTATATAACTATTTGCAAACTGTGCAGTAAATGTAATGAGTAGATGTGGCTCTAGAGAAACAATGGATTTCATCAGTCTCCTGGAATCTAATCGATCTCAGAAAGAAAACATCATCATTATCATCATCATCATCGGGGATAAACATCCCCCACCGGTTATTATCACTCCAAATGATTGGCGGCAAGGAGTAATTGTTACCCTTCCCAAAAAAGGAAGTCTGAATGATTGCAATAATTGGCGCGGAATAACCTTATTGTCTGTTCATGGTAAGGTGTTTTGCAAAATAATTTTAAATTGTTTAAGTAATGCGGTAGCTAAACACCTTCGAGAACAACAAGCAGGTTTTCGAAAAAGAAGAAGCTGTATTGAACAAATACTCACCCTTCGTAACATTATTCAGCAAAGTCGAGAATTTCAGTAATCACTAACACTCAATTTTATTGATTTTATGAAAGCTTTTGACAGTGTTCATCAAGAATCTTTGTGGAAAATCGTTAAGTTTTACGGGAATACCGTTGAAATATGTGAATATTATGTCGTTATACCAAAATTCAAGTTGCTGTGTTTGAACAAAAAGGCGGTCATACTGCTATATTCGAAATTGTCATGGGAGTACGTCAAGGATGTATTTTGTCACCGTTTTTATTTTTTCTGGTAATTGATTTTATTATGACTCATCCATGAATAATTTATCTTATGATATCAAATGGAACCAAGGCAGATTGAACAGATTTGGATTTTGCAGGTGATATTGGTCTACTCAGTGAAACTCCAAAAAATGATGCAGA
>JAKXYG010001163.1:0-125000 GCA_025895645.1 Cardicola forsteri | reverse complement strand
CAGGTAACCTTTTCCATTAAACTCTAGAGAATTCCCCGTAAGCGACGTTCATGACTCTCGCCTGAGTCATGTGATAAATCAGCGAGGACTACCGGGTCATGGATAAGCAGCACTACAACAGTTGGTTCAACTGAAAAGGACAGAATAGCTATTGGGAACTTTAAGCATTGGATCGTTAACAGGTAATAGGAATAGACATTTCTGAACTAATAGGTACAAGAAAGCTGAACATACCCTGCGTCCAAGAGACAAAGTCGAAGGGCAAGAAAGAGCAAAAGATTTAACATGCTTTACAGTAGATATCATTAACATCTTTAAAAAATTCTACTCATCAACACAAATTACCACAAATTTACTGTAAAATATGTTCAATATTGATTGACTTTTGAAAAAAAGCAATTTGTGAAACAAAACATTTTTCGCACCAC
The DNA here is from genome assembly GCA_025895645.1 of Cardicola forsteri. Lineage (NCBI taxonomy): Eukaryota > Metazoa > Platyhelminthes > Trematoda > Strigeidida > Aporocotylidae > Cardicola > Cardicola forsteri. Next base: position 124,572 of record JAKXYG010001163.1, on the reverse strand, counting down.
ATAATGATAAATGATATGGTTACTCTTGTGAAGTTGTTAAAGTACCGACACAAATCTGCTAATCCTCTTTTAGTTGCCTCAAGGTCACATTACTAAAAAAAATTATTTTAAAAATAAAACAACAAAACCCAACAAAGAAAACATTGTAATGTGCAAAATTTCAATTAATAAATTATTTATATAAGGATTAAATTATGTAACACTTTATCACAATCGTAAATTTATTTAAAACAAATTTAAACTAAAATATATTTTAATACCTTAACTTACATTAAAATTATAAATCCCAATTTAAACAGTGTGCAATTGCATACTTTTTGTCCTAGACCGCAATTATTTAAACAAACAATTTTGAATTGTGCATAGCTCAATACACAACACCAAAGTACATATGTGACCTTGAGCACAATGGACCGATACACACACACACACACATACCAATCAGAAAAATTCGATATTTTGTAATGCCGATTCGATTAGAAAAGATAGACACACTACGCACACTACACAAAATAAATATGAACACTGTACGGTTTGAGCATGTAATCGCCAAATCATTCAATTGTTTTTTTCTCTTTCAAAATACAAAAATTACAACGATACGTTGAATACAATGAGTAAAATTAAATGCAAAATACAGAACAAAATACAGAACCAGCATTCATATAACTACGTTGACTTTGTAAGCGTTGACAACAAAAATGCAAACCTATATGGTTTTCATAATAACCATCTAAAAACAACATAGTTGACTGATGATACGTCATCATTCAATGGAAAATATTGATTTATCGTTGTTTGCATTTTGTGCACCCATTTTGTTTTGGTAATTTAAATATTATTGTGCACAATGCTTCAAAGTAGATGGATATACCGTTTAGATTTACATGTGTGAATAATGTGGTTATGTGACTATAATACTAGATTGCGTTCTTTTCTTTCTTAAATGCAGGTTTGCTTTTGTATTTATAGTAGAAATGGGCGTAATACCGAGTTTATAAGTTTTTCCATTATAACAAACCGTATTTTTGCCTATTTTTTTGGTTTGATACTTTATTATTGAATAAATAACAAATATTTACAAACAGGTTTTAAATGATTTATTATTTTAAAAGGGGGATACTTAACGTTTACTATTGTCAAACAATTTGGTTTTGCTTTAATAATCCCAGATAAACCATAAATGTCTAAAGGAATAATGGATTAATATTTACAACAAGATTTTAAATAAAAAGCCTAAATATTTTGTTTCCAAAAATTAATATTCGAATGCACATACATTTTAAATGCAATGTCAACATTGTACAATTTTTTGCCATTATTTAAAGCATTGAAAATCAATCTAATCACTATAGTTCGCTGTTTTACTACGGCTTCCAATATCGGCTTACAAAACTGAAATGTAGCGGGTGTGTGCTGTTTCACGCTTTTGCTTAATTATGTTAAAATTAATTCAATTATATATATGTACATATTTTGACGGTTGGCGTGTAAAAATGGAAGCATTGTGATACTTTGTAGCATCCTGCTCTAGTTACTTATCTTAGACATATTTAACTTTTACTAATAGATACCTAAGATAATACTTGAGCAGTACACATTAAGTAACATTATTTGCAAAAATAATTTCTAATTATAATATACAACAACATCTATTCTTGCACTAAAGCATACTACCACAATTTACTAAAACTTAAGTCAAAAACATACATAAGTCATTAAAAAATAATTTTATTAACTAAAATACATGAATATGTATAATGTCAACAATTTAGGAAATATTCACTGAATTTTATAACTTCTGCTAGCCATTTCCAATCTCAGTCTATCAAGATATTAATAAAATTCTTTGAAAGTCGATTTTTTATAACACAAACAATATTTTCTATAAGTAATACGTTATTTAACAACTTGTTAACCTACTCTTTGAAAAAACCAAACATGAAATTAATAACACTTGAATCTGTATATATATATATATATATATATATATATATATATATATATATATATATATATATATATAGTATTCTGAGAAAGCAAAATGTTTTTTATTTTAAAAACGTAAATACTAAATTAAATGTAAAAGATTTTCACTCAACTAAAAAAATATTTTTTTAATATTAATATAAATAGCATATTAACAAGTTTTACATGTATTAATTAATAGAAGCTTTTTAAAATTTGTAAAATAATTTTGTTGCACCAAATAGACAAAGTGGCTTATTAGAAAGAGTTATGCCCGCGGACTAGGAAGAATGAGCTTGATTTTTGTTGAGGAATTGGACAGCTTGGAGAAGAACTATAGTCCAACCTCACCCGAGTACTCAATTGACAGTTTATTATTTTTTTAAATTTGAAATATGGTAATAAATTTTGCCAAGTAAAACGAATTTGGTTGCTACAATTTTTATTTATAGACTTTTTAATTTGGTCAACAGAGTTAGGTTCATGTAAACGAAAAACCTTAATGATTTGTATTTGTACCAAAAAGCATTTTTAAAATGTATGTAATATATATATATATATATATAATTTATTATTTTTTAAATCTACATGTACCACCTTGAATATTTTACAGAAAACATCTTTCAGCAGTAGATATTTTAACGAAGCCGAATGTGGTCCTGCATTTAGTGCCGGTAGTGGAATTCGAACCCATGCCCACTCAGATCCAAATTGAGCGCTGTTACACTAGACCACCCTAGCATATATGTATATATATGTATAGATATATAGTTTATATTTATAATATTGTTTTGAACTACAAACAAAATCTGTAAAAACATTTATGAATCCCAATGAAATTTATTTATTCGGCATTTTTTCGAAAAGGTTTGTTTGTTCATCCATGTTTTCTGAATAATGCAATATTTAAACTTTTGTGAATGATGTTCATAATTTAAAGAAAATTATACTTGAGCTTTAAGCATTAATAAAACCCCGGAAGAGGTTTATCCTGGGTAGCACAAGTACATAAGATGCTACATTTATATCTGAGTGGGTGTGAGTATGAATTGGCACTAAATAAGAACCTTTAACCATCGCTACTATTTCCTATCTATTTGCCGAAAAATGTTTATTGTACAAAATATTTAAACCATAGCTCTAGAAAATATTAGTTTCGGTTTCGTAAATAATTATTTATTTATTATTATTTTTATTATTTAAATTCCTTTTACACTAAAGAGCATGAAGTAATAAAACTGTTCCATAGAATTGTTCTATTACATTTTCAACTTTGAAAATGGCGTATATCCAAGATTGAAATTCAATTCGAATTTTGCCAAAGTTGGTCATCGGAACCATTTTGCTTTTACGTTCTTGCCGCAGTTTAATACAATGGTATCCTATTGACGTGTCTTGAGCAATACTCTTTAAAAAGGAGGCCAGATTGCCAGGCTTGTACTAAAGCCTTCGTCCTTTCACAATCAGACTTGGGACTGTTTGAGGTGGATTTGCAAATAATTAAATAAATTGTATATTTTTTAGTTCATTTGTATTGGTCAAATGTTTGAAGAATCAAGGTGGTTTTCAGGAAGTGGACATGTTGTAAATGTAAACAAGAGCCCGCACACAGTAGCGGTTATAGAACTCAAATCCATGTCCAGCCATGCTTTACCGCTCCGGAACTAGGATTTACCAGAAAGGCAAAATGACATTTATAGTTATTCTTATTGGTCTAATTGACTACAGTACAATAAAACTGTGTTTTTTAAGGGATAGAAGTTAAATTTATTAATTCTAATATTGAATTGAATTCTTTCATTTCTAGTGAGATGTTAAATACTTGATAAATTATTCAAATTTATATAGTTTCTAGTAAAGTATTGTTGTTGTTCTTACTGTTGTTTGTTGCGTAACAATATTTGTTTTACAAATGTTAGATTGTTCAGCTTAAACTCCAATGTTTCATTTTGTTTAGTATAAACTGAGTTACATTAAAGTGATAAATCAAAGTATTAAGCGTTATCAACGTTGAACCTAATATAAAAACTGGACTGTACGTTTGACTTATTTATGTATACAACTTGAGACAGTTATATATTTTACGCTGAATGTAGCTCTAGTGAGATATTAAAATAATAATAATAATATATATATATATATATATATATATATATATATATATATTACTATACAAAACCCTTTTGCCTTAAAAAATCGATTACAGCAAAAACAACAACAACAACAAAGTCCCATTGGCATTGAAGATTCTGCAAATCAAAGATTGAGCTTCCTTTTGGCTTTCACTCAAGCCTGTTATCTGTGTAACTCTGTCATCCAGATACATGTGATTACTTATTTGCCGTTGTTTGCCGGAATAGCATCCTCTTGTATTGTTTCTGCCACAGTATAATTTTTTTACAGAGGCCAGGTTGCTAACCTTGCGCTCAAACCCCTCTTCCTTTTTCCAGACTTGGAATTGGCTAGATTGAATCATTTCTGGTCCAAACTAAGCGGAGTTCATTTTTAATTACCGTTATTCAACTGTATCTATTGCAATGCACTTTAAGTGCTTTGTTAATACTTCGTCGGGTTTGGCATTTTTAGTTGCAGTGCCTTTGTGACAGTATAACTTTTACCAGTTATTTTGCAAACTGAATTCAAGAGTTAGAGGTCTATACAAAGAAATGGTGCAAATTTATTAAAAAAAATTTAGTCATTAAATAGTTGATTCCTATAAGACTTTTTCATTTTAATATATTTATATTTTTCTACGTATTATTATTATCATTGCATCAACAATTAATACTTCACTAGAAATACATTTAGAACGAAAATGCAATTTCATTATTAATCAAAAATAATAAAATGACAACAAAATGAAATATACGAAATTATTTAATACACAGTGGATGTAGTCAGTACGGTAAACATGTGGTTCAAAAAATATTCAAAATTACTTCACTTTGAATGAGTCATTATAAAGCACAGTTACATTATGGTGCAGGTTGTACAAATTAGTTTAAATAAATGCGTGGGTAGAAAGATTGAATTAATCCTACTGTGATAGGTTTGTTAGAAGGTCAATTTTGTTTGATTTCAGTTTGGTTAATACTCTGGATAAGTATGGCAGATGTGAGTATTGTATTGATTAGTTTCGGCTTTCATGCGCAAGTAGGTTCTCCCAGTTTTTCCAAAAGCTTTAGATTTGTCCAAAGCTGTGTGTATTGGGTGTTTATTATTGTCTTCAAACATTAATGTTAATTAATTAATTAATTTTTATAGCTCTGAATGTTTTACGAAAAACATCATTCAGCATTTATTGAATACAAGATTTAAATATCATATAATAAGGCTGAATATTTTATTCTAGCAGATTTTGACATCAAGAATGTGCATCTTTAATGTGGATGTTATCCATGTTAGTTTTTGGTAGTTTTACTAAATTCACGCCAAAGAGGTTAACAGTATAATGCTAGAATTCAACTTGAGTCAGTAGGGATCGAGTACCACCACCGGTACTAACTACTGGACTCTGTTCGGCTTTGATAAATATCCACTTGCCAAAACCGTAAAACATTTAAAGCAGTAATAATCAAGTAAAATAAAAGTTCCCATTTATTACAAGATTTTAATGTCATTTAGTGTTAACATTCAATATTTTACAATATACTTCTTAAACCTATTAATTTATACGTGTGCCGGGATGGTCTAGCGGTTCAGCGCTCGGTGGGCATGGGTTCGAATCCTATCACCGGCACTAAAATGCGGGCCCACGTTCGGCTTCACTGCTGAAAGATGTTTTTTGTAAAACATTCAAAGTAGTAAACATAAAATAAATAAATAAATAAAAATATTGACTTATTAATTAAAAGTGCTGTGTGTTGTATTTACATTTTTGTTAACTTGTTATATTGAAGTGTTGTATAAGTAGAAAGTAAACGTTAATCATTTTACTCTATTTATTTACTCAATTAAAATTATTTTTTTAGATAACTTAAATAGGATTGTACTATTTGAAGAGGTTAGACACTGCAATTGACTCTCATACAATTGTACTCAATGTTAATTCGACTACTGCATCAAATTTTAAATCAAGAGTTTTAATTATTTATTCTAAAACCTTTTTGCTGTAAACCGTAAGGGACAACAAGATTGTTACATATGATTGTAAATTAAGATTTTTAATTTGAGAATCGGGCATATTGAAGATTAAAATTTTATTTGGATTTTATCAAACTTCCCCATCATGGCGGTAGTTCAATTAAATGGTGTTATTTTGTTGAATCTTTAGCAATATTTATCAATGGGTTTTTAAGGGATTATTTATTTTTAGATTTGTTATATTAGTATCGTCAAATTCACTTGAATAATAAATTTACTAGATGTTTAAGTCAACCAGGAGCACAGTACAGCTGTTTCATCCTTATTTGGAATAATCAGCAGCGCATACCTTTGAAGTTTTACACACACGTGAACTCGAACCCACGTCCTATCTGGTGTCAGACTAGCGCCTTAAACCATTGAGCTATAGGTGGATGATCTTGGACCTGTAAATCTATTATTTATAGCAATATTTGTTTTATAAAGGCCAGGTTGGCTAATCTTGGGCGCTCAAACCCTCTTTCTTTTTTAACCCGTCTTGGGACTGACTAATGATAACATTTTTTAAGACTAAAATATTACAGTTGTCAGATTTACAAAGTCATAAATTCATTTGACTAAAGAAAACAAGGAGCATTGTACAGCTAATTCATCAATAAATACAACTCCTAAGCTAATTAGTGTTAAGTACTAAAAAAACAACAAGAGGATACAATTTTATTAAATGATAGCAAATAAGTGATTGCAGCATAATTCCGATGACGGGGTTTGGCAAAATGTTTGAGCAATCTTGTTGTTCGGTGTTTTTCAGAACGAAAGGGTTTTAAAATGAATAAATAATAATAATAATAATAACAATTGTTAATAACTATGCTATCCGTTCTACTTTATATATAAAACATATTTGTAAACTAAATTTACATAAAAACATTGTAACAAAAATACATTAATGCTTTTTATAATGTTAATCAAATGACAAAATTGATATGCGTTACAAAGTTTTTTCATTTACTTTTAATTCCAAAATGTTTTAATTTCTAATTATTAGAAATCTTAAATTTTTTTATGTGTAAAAATAACAAGGAAGTAATTGTAAATAAAAAAATAGAGGAACTTGATGATAAGTAATTTTTTTGATTAATAATTGTAAGTTTTTTGTTTTCAATAATCAGTATTGATAAAAAAAAATAAAGGAGCATTGTGTTTAAATAGATTAAAAGCGCACTAAACGCGTAATCTGTGGGGGATATGTGAACAATTCCAAAGCCAAATACAAATTCCATATTCATAATAAGTCCCTAAAATAAAAATTAAATTAATTCTTGTAAAAAATAAATATTAACATTTTATTGTTTAAATTATAATAAACTTAAATATGTATAAAATAATATTTTATTAAGAAAATATGGCGCTGGTAGGTGGACTATTACGAAACGTGTAAATATTTGTTGAAAAGTGTACATAATATCCACTTGCAAAAAATATGGAAAAAGTTACATGTTACTTCATTAAGTACTATTCTTAATATTGCATTTGAGATACATGTATTGTGTTATTATTTATTTGTTGACGAAACGATTTTAAAAAGGTGATTAATCGTCTTTGAAAATAATAATAATTTATAGCAATTACAAATAAGAACACAATTTTTACGATTTATTTTGTTAAAAAATATTAAATTTAATGTTCTAAAAATTATTTAAAAAAATTATAAATGTTTTGTCATTTATTGTATATATATATATATATATACTGATTTGTGTTTTCAAAAATAATTCTTACAATGTATACTGCAAGAAGAATATAGCCAATGCTGAAAATTGCAGCTGCCTGTAATAGAAATTATAGTTTATTTATTGCTATATATATAACTGTCCAAACAATTACTGCAAAAAAGTGATTATTTAACTAAAACATCTCTAGCAACTGTACATAGCGTACAAAAGAAACGTCACTTCGATTATAAAATATACAATACTATATAATAATTGAAAAAAAATACAATTATATATATATATATATATATACAGGGGCTAAAATAGGAGCTGTCAAAATTAGCATATTGAAATTGATTGACTTCATGCAAAATTGAAAGTGGAGTAAAATGATTAACATGATTTATAACGTCAACTATAAATAAAAATACAGATTGCATGAAACTTTTTCAGTTACCAAATGATTAAACACATTACAAAGTCCATAAATTCAATAGTCTATCTGATCGCATTCTTTTGAACAACCTGATCCAGGCGTTTTGGAATGCTATCAATGAGAGTATTGATATATTCTTGTTTCATCTCATATTGAACAATAAACCGAAAGTGTTCACATAAATCCTCAATTTCAGTATGCTTATTAATGTTGCGTTTTAGCATACTAAAAAAGGTTTAATAACATTGATATCCCGGCTGTTAGGTGGTAATTGAGTGAAAGGAAGCTTTTTCAATTTTAGCCCTTCTACTGTCTAAATGTAAATATAATTAAATAAAGTAAACTTAGGTAGATACAACGTTACCTTTTTGGACGTATAACATGAAGCATTGTCCTGAAAACAATGGTTACTCGGTGTAATGGTGCTGCATTTCATTTTCAGTCATGAAGGATGCATAACTAAAAATGGTTTTTCACTATTTAAGGTACCAGATATAATTTTTTATTTGATAGGTTGATTATACTTAAAACGAAACCAACATATTACTTGTCGAGGGTGGGCTTTTGTTTCTAACCGAGAGTAAATGTTTTTGAAAACTAGACCCACACAACACTTTGCCTTTAAGGCAAATGGTTTGTCCCAAATTATTGTTTCATCGGCAAAGTGTACAGAACGCTAATATCAAAGGTGCCGCTGACTCCATAGTTTACAAAAGGCTAATCTATTACTTTTTTGTTTTTTAATAATAAATGGCTTAAACTTTGGTGATTGAAGCGTTAAACCAGATTCAATTGCTCTGTTTTTGATTTTGAAATAAGTGAAATTGTTTCTCAACTAGGTTTATTATTGCTTTTTAATTCTATAAGAATTTTCTGATTATCCGTAGTGCTTGTTACACGTTTTCTTCCAAAATTATCATAATTTTGTGGTTTTTGATCATTAGTAATCCGATAAATTGTTGAAAGGTTAACTCCATATAAATTCGCTAATTCTTTTGGTAAAAATCCTTTATTTTTTAAAATTCTTTGATAACACGATATTTATTTTCAGCAAGATGAAAACATTAATTTTTTTTATTACTATTGTACATTTCACAAACAATACAAACAAAGCAAAATGAGCGAATGAGCGAAATCTCAAGATTAAACGTAAATAATAAATTATTCAATTTGTTTTAAAATTTTTGTTTAAAATCTTTTAAATATTATTTTATTAATTTTATTTATATAGATTACATTAATTAAATGTTTATTTTGACAATTATTATGACATCACAATTAGGGAAGAGTTAAATATATATTTAACATCAATTTTACCGATTACTTATTGTTTATTTTTAATGAACTTAAGCACAAAAAATTATAATAGGCTAATTATTATTAAAAATATGTAACTTCAACTCATTATCCACGTTTATGTAGAAGTAGTTTTTAATATATACTATTTTAACTGACTCATCCTTTTAAAATAAATATTCCTAAGTATATATAAAGGAACCATTAAGTACTTGGCATTATTTTTAATTCTCAATATTTATTTTTACGAAAAAACAATTGGACCTAATAAATAAATTTACATTTGATACTCTTATAAATTTTTGCGTTAATTTGTGAAATGGTAATATATATATATATATATATATATATATATATATATATATATAATTGCTTACTTTATTTGTAGTTTCATAACATACATACATAAAATTGATAATACTTGCGAAACAAAATATAAATATTATAATAAAAAACTGCAAACTGTGCGCGGAAAAATCGAATTTTATAATTTTCACAAGCAATGAAGCGAATATAGTTAATCCAATTGTGACCATTATCATAATCGGTACGTATTTGCGGTTATCCAATGTGGATGTACAACCCATCATAACACCAAAAAATATCGCCTTTGGTGTAAATAAAATTGGGCAAATAAGGTTTTATCAGTAAATAACTAATATATTTATTGAATATTTATTACACTAAAATGTAAGTAAACCTATTTTTAATAATACAACTTGGGTTATTTATATTTTAATTAATAAGTGTAAACGTACTTGAATAGTTGTAAACGCTATATTTAATAGTAGTCCAAATCTTGATAATTGGGAAATTGCTGGTAATATGGATAAGGCACTTATTGTAAACAAAAAAATGTATTATACAAAATAATAAAAATAAAATACTTATTATGATTTTTAATAAATTTATTACAAACAGTTAAATAGTAGAATAATTGTAAAACAATAAATACAATAAATAAAAATAAAATATTACTTAAATAAAGAGTAATTACAATTACCCACAAAGTATTGATATCCAAAAGTAATTTTTAACCCATGTATTAATCTTGTGTCTAAAAACATATATATATATATATATATATATATATATATATATATATATATATATATCTATATATAATTTATTACAAAACCATTTTGCTTTAAAAATAAGCATGGCGCGATAAGATAACAGTTACAGTAAAAAAACCAACAACATAGTCTCATAATTTAAAATAAACATAGGGCAATAAAGTTTGTTTTTGTATTAAAATATTTTGCCAAAAGTTTTGTTTCTTTCCATAAGATATTTGTTTCAATTAAATCTTCCTAAATAGTTCTTAGCCACGTTTTCTGTGGTTTATCCCAACTTTTCTTTTATCATTTTTAATCGACCATTCCAAAATAATTCTTGCTGTTCTTTCCGACAGTAAACGTAGAATTTAACTAAGTAATTTTTCTCGTCTAATTGTAACGATATCATGTAGTGAACAAGAGTCAGTTCTTCTTATAATGTCATTATATGAAATGTGTTTGCTTCAGGTAATTTTTAAAATACTTCGAAGATATCAGCGATGAAAAACATTTACTATCTTGTCAATCTTGTCTGTTCGCTTCCACGTTTTACTCTCATATATTGCAGCAGGAATGATCATTCATGCGTACAAACAAAGTTCTTTTTTTAAACAAATAAAGGAAAATAACCATCTTGATTTGAATTTTACAAAATTTTTACAAAATTAGTAAAGTTGACTGCAAGTGAAATTCTTGACATTGTTTGCATTACCAAACAGATTCTACCTTTCCAAAAACCTGCTTATTGTTTTCCAAAATGTTTATCTACCGGATTACTTGAACAAATTAAAATTATTTTGCAAAATACCTTACCAGTAACAGGCAATAAAGTTATTCCACACCAATTATTGCAATCGTCCAAACTTTCTTATTTCGAAAGAGTAACAGCTAATCATTGTCACCAGTCCTTTGAAACTTGTTCATTTTTCTAGGTAGAATTAAATAAATAGGTAAGCTTGCATGCTACTACGTCACCTCCATGTTTGAGCATTTCCACAATTATTTCGTTATGTCTTTCTTTATTGTTTTCCAATTTTTGATTTGTATAAATTGCTTCAGTTACAGAAATGTCATCAATGCATATGTCCATATTTTGATTTACATTTATTTCTTCATTGTTATCAAAATCTATGAGGGTATTTGATGTTGGCTGATTAAATGCTTAGGTACTATCCATCTAGATAATTGCTCATCATCTATTAGAAATAAACGATCATTTTATACTTTGATTCTTTCACAATTTTATAGTGCCGTATCTTCTTTTTTGCATTTGTTTTCTAATCAATCATTCGTTTCTTTGCGGAACTCTTTTTTAATCTGTTTATTGAAAGTTTTATATTTATAATTAAATATTTTCCAAATAACAAAATTGTTAGATTGATCTCATTTTCATTTTGTTTTCTATCTGAGATCAATTAGCTTCTAAGAAACTAATAAAATCCATTGTTTCTTGGTAGAGCCATATCTTCTACCCAACACATTTCTTGTAAAGTCTACAATTGTTTTTTGAAACAACTTATATCAATTATCAGTCGTTTGTGGTTTCTATTTTCCTTAATTTTAAATAAATTTTTTCAAACACAAGATTGTGATCAGAACTAACATTTGCACCACTATATACATGTACATCTGACAAAAAAGATCACGATTTTGTGCTAATACAAATGTAGCCAATCTTGTTTGCTGTTTTTTCGTCGGGAGAAATCCACGTTGCATTATGTATGCATTTGTAAGCCAAACATATGTTGCCAAAACTCATTCTCCAATAGTTATTTAGCGTTAACAACTTATAAACATTACCATTAATGCTATTCATGTAATCCAGCATTTGAGTTGTAACCAGTTCTAGATTGGTTTAATTTCGCATGAAAATCCACAATCCATATTTTTTAGAAACATCATTTAAAAAGTTCTGTAATTGATCCTAAAATACATTCTCACTAGGAGCATAGACTTTTAAAATTGTTAATTTTACGAATCTGGTGATGAATATTGCCAAAATAATACGGTTGTTCACGGGCTTTTATCCAATCATAACTTTAGCAGTATATTTGCTCAACATATTACCATTTCTATAAATATAACGGTTTTTATTCCCAGAATATAAGATTGATGTATCTCCATTCTTAAAATGTCCTTGAGCCTTGCCATTGTTTACCGGAATAGCGTTTTTTTATTGTTTCAATAGCAATCAAACATTTTTACAGAAATCAGGTTACTAACCTTACGTTTAAACCCTCCTTTTTTATCTAGGCTCAAAACCAACTAGATTAAATTATTTTTGGTTTAAACTAGGCAAAGAATATATATATATATGTATATATATATATATCACAGTAAGCAAACTTACACATATATTACCAGACACATAACACTTAAAGTAACCACAAACTGAATTGCAAAAAGAATGTACAACTAAATAATATATTATTATAATAAATTTTAACTAACATATTTTAATGATACATTGGTTTTCTGTTTGTGTAATGTACAAAACTTCTGTACTAATTTTGTCTAAATAAAATAATAATGAATGCACATATACAACATAAAAATAATTATAGTTTAAATTATTAATAATAATTACGTGCTTTTTTAATTTTTAAAATAGGTATGTTAAAATATTCAATATATATAGTCATACGAAAGATTGTTTCTAGAATCTTACAAACGCACTTATAAATGTTATACAAATCAACAATGTTACACATATCTATGCTACTGGATTGTAAGAGTTGGTACAGCGCTAGAATTGAAACTGAATAGGCATCGGTTTGAGTTTTACTATCAATTCCAAAAACAGGTGATTTTTGAATTCGTTGACTGTCTATTTACTAAAACATGTTTCTTGTTAAACATTAAAACAATAAAACTTAAAACATTACTATTTTTGTACCTATGTAAAACACGCAAAATTGTCGGCATTTATAACTTTAAAAAATTATTATCTAAAATATCTTACAATAAAAAAATTATTTATTTATTTATTATTATTAATAATATATTTTTAATTTATTTTCAACTTATCCATTTATCTAATTCCATAATAGACGATTGAAAATGACGTTACAGAAGGACAGTAATTGAAATTTAGAGCTAGTCTCTATTTTTGTAAACACACATTGTTTACAAAAAGTACATAATACCTTAAGATAAAAGTAGGTATTGAAAACTGTGTAAAATATAAGTTTTTATCTGCTGTCCAAAGTTTCTCTAGGTAAGAAACAACTATATACATGTGTGTTCTAAAGATACTTTTATAAAAAATAAATTATGTAAAATTATTTCCCCGTGTATTTGTAGCGTTACTATTATTTAACAATTATTTTATTAATTACATTATTTTGTAAATCTTATTTTAACATGTTTGTATTTTAAAATTTACTATTCTCAATCTTGGTCGATAATATATTTGTTGTTTTATTGCACCGATAGGTGCGATTTAGATTTTATGTCGTGCCTTCGGAATATAACGTGGTTTGTGTAACTCTAAACATTTTCTGTTTTTGTCTGTTTATTTCATTATTTTTGTGCTGCATATTGTATTGTCAATTTATAACTTTAATATATTTAACATTAAATATTATGTTTTGATATAATCTTACAAAGTACTTGAGGATTCAAATTTTTATAAATAGTCAAGAGTTATTAATTGATGTATATTTAAATTGGTGGGAACGACAGTGAACACGTTGTTGTTATTATTATTTTTTGATATCATTGTATTGATTACATATATTAGCAATATATAGAATTAAAATAAACTTTGAAGATAATTCGGCTATTCAAAGCCAGCAATTACCACTTCATTTTAATTTACCACCATTTAATGCAGACGACATAAAACTGTGGTTTGCACAAGCAGAATACTTTTTCACAAAATACAATGTCAAATCACAAGAAGACAGATTTGCAATTGTTGCGGGACATCTACCAAACTAAACAGCGCAAACAATCCGGAAAATTCTTATAAACCGGCCAGAAGTAACACCATATGCAATCCTTAAACAAACAATTTTAGAGAGGATTAATATCCCCCAGGCACCAAAGGATTTTTAAGCTTTTAGAGAAGGAACGTTTAGACGACCAACAACCGACAATGTTTTTAAATCAACTGCGGAAGATATTGTCGGGTAAACAGATAGAACACGGACTTTTACAAACTGTTTCCTAAAAGCAATGCCAGAACATATCTGGTACATTTTAACCGAACATGTTGATTCAATAAAACTAAATGACTTGGCAAAATTAGCAGACAAAATTCTAGCCTTTAAAGACAGAGTTAAATCTGTAATATTGCCAGTCCAGCAAGTTGATAGCTACTTACTTCTGGAACAACTTCTAGACAGGATATCTACATTGGAACTAAATAGTCATAGCAACCGGTCGCGCGACCGCAGAAACAACTACCGTTATAGGAGTAAATATCGCGGCAAAAAAAAAAGACTGAAACACGTAAACCCTAAATTTTGCTAGTACTATCAAAATTACGGAGTCAAAGCACATCGATGCCAGTCCCCTTTGAGATCTTCTTCTGCCGCCAAAGTACCTAGGAAGACGGGAAACTAGTAGGCCGGCGCGTATTTGCAACGTCCGCGACCGGCAAAAAAGGAAGTCGCCTATTATTTGTCAGAGATTGCAAGTCACACAAGAAGTTCCTAGTAGACACTGGTGCTCAGCTTAGCGTTATTCCGGCTACGCCGTCAGATAGACTTTATCCCGTACAAACGTGTTTGATGGCAGCAAACGATACAAATATAGTTACATACGGAACAAAAGAAATTACATTAAATTTCGGTTTTTCTGATATGACATGGAATTTTACAATTGCCGACATACCATTTCCTATTATAGGAATTGATTTTCTTAAAGCATTCAAATTATTAATTGATGCAGAGAATCATCAGTTGGTTAATAAACACACCAAAGCCTCCGTCGTCTGTTCGCTAGCATCAATCCGCCCACTTTCAATGACACTGCTTCAACCGACTGGCACCGACTTCAAACACTTACTTCACGCCTTCCCAGGAATTTTGCGCTCTGATCCCTTTAACAACAAAGTACACATCAAATTAAACATATCATCCCAACATCTGGACCTACAACATTTGCGAGACCCCGGCGACTGGCACCAGATAAATTGGAAATAACCAAAAGAGAGTTTGAAAATATGATGGAACTAAGAATTATCAGACGCTCAAACAGTTCATGGGCCTGACGACTACACATGGTACTTAAAAAGTCAATAGGTGATTGGTGACTATGCGGTGACTACAGGGCTTTAAATAAAATAACTTTGCCCGATAGATATCCCATCCCGCACATTCATGATTTTGCAGCTAATTTAGCGGGAACTGTCATCTATTCAAAAATAGATTTAGTTCGAGCATATTACCACATTCGCGTCAACAAAGAGGACATTCCAAAGACAGCTGTTATTACTCCTTGTGGTCTTTTCGAATTCCTTTGCATGCCATTCGGGTTACGTAACGCCGCACAAACATTTTAGCGTTTTATAGATGACGTCCTCCGTGGTTTACCTTTTGCTTACGCGTATCTAGATGATATTTTAGTTGCAAGTAAATCAAAAGAGGAACATTACAGTCATCTAAAAGCAGTTTTAACCCGTTTAGATAATCATGGTCTTACAATTCAAGCGGTAAAATGCGTATTAGGCGCCGACAATATAGAATTTTTGGATCATTCTATTGACAAGAACGGTTTTCGATCAAAACCGCATGACCTGTCGGCCATTGAAACGTTTCCTACCCCTTTCAACAAAAAGCATCTACAACGTTTTCTAGGTTTATTAAACTTTTATCGCCGATTTTTACCTAGCTGCGCATACAAGCTGGACCCTTTAACGGAACTTTTGAAACTTCCAGAAAAAGAATTTGGTATGACAGAGAAAACCAAGCAAAGTTTTTGCGTTGCAAGAAAACTTTTAGCGCACGCTTGCCATCTTAATTATCCCAAACAAGATGCTCCTTTAGCTATATGGTTGACGCATCAGACAAGGCTGTCGGCGCCGCACTTAATCAAAAGATCAACAATCAATGGCAACCAGTATCGTTCTTCTCTCGTAAACTTAGCCCGACGAAGACTCGATATTCAACATTTGGCCGGGAGTTATTAGCCATTTTTGCAGCAGTCAAGCATTTCCAACATTTATTGGAAGGTCGCGACTTTACTGTTTTTACGGATCACAAACCTTTAACCTACGCTTTAAATGCGCATCATTTTAAGTACCCTCCAAAAGAGATTAGACAACTGGATTTTATTTCACAATTCACCTCTGATATTAGACATATCAAAGGGAATGATAATGCAGTAGCAGATGCTTTAAGCCGAAGTTCTTTACTACAATCAACAATCCCACTCCACGTACTAGCCAAACATCAACAAGAAAACGCTGCCTTTAAGTATTTTCAATCACATGACACTGATTTGCAACTTCAACAGATTCAAACAAGTGATGAATCTCTCACCATATGCTGTGATATGTCAACTGGCGTACCTAGACCCTTCGTGCCTAGTGGACTCCGCAAATCAATATTCCATCGTCTTTACGACATTGCACACCCCGGCACAAGAGCATCCAAAAAACTCATCAGTAATCGTTATGTTTGGCCCAAAATAAAATCGGATATCTCAAAATGGACACGTCAGTGCGAAAAATGTCAAAAATGTAAAGTGTCTTTCCATACGAAATCCCCAATTGGACATTTCCCGATACCAGATGCACGATTTGCACACGTACACATAGATATAGTAGGACCGTTACTTGTTTCAGGAAATCAGCGATACATTTTTGCGTGCGTGGACCGATTTACGAGGTGGCCCGTAGCTTGTCTAATACCCTACATTACTGCTCAAAAATCGCCGAAACCTTTGTATATACATGGATAAGCAACTTCGGAGTACCAACTACTATTACAACAGATCGGGGGTAGTCAATTTGAGTCACTTCTTTTTGCGGAACTGATTAAACGTTTTGGCATCAATCGTATTCGTACCACAGCGTATCATCCACAAACCAATGGTATGGTCAAAAGATTTCACAAACAACTCAAAGCCGCTTTAATGACACAAAACGATTCTCACAGTTGGTGTGAGGCTTTACCAATGGTTTTACTTGGTATCCGTTCAGCGGTAAAAAAAGATATTGGTCTTTGTTCCGCGAAATTGGTTTACGGGACCCCTTTACACCTTCCAGGAGATATGGTGAACCCATTAGCTATTGTTTTTCCAAACGCAAACGATTATGGTAGCCGACTTGGCCACTATATGCGAAATTAACAGTGTACAGAACCTCGGCGAAATTTATCAACGGTGTATGTACCAAAACATTTACAATCATCTAGCCATGTTTTCCTTCGCAAAGATCAAATTTCTCCGCCATTAACTCCCCCATACGACGGTCCATTCAAGGTTATCCAACGAAACGAGAAACACTTTACAATCCTCCGTTTTGGTAAACCCGATGTCGTCAGCATCGACCGACTTAAACCGGCTTTCCTGGATGATGACCCCGCATTTTTACCAGCGCACGCATCTCCCAACATTACAGTTTTTCCGAACAGTGATAACGCATCGAATGGTCAACACAACCCTCCTCCCAAACCAATCATCCGCCCAACATACGCTGACTTGCCCGAACGCACAACCCGCAGTGGAAGGCGAGTACATTGGCCATCGCACCTTGCAGAATTTTGTCCTAAATAAGTCAAAATTGTTATTATTCCTTTTGTATTTAATGATATTACGCTACGTTTGTGTATTAAAGACTTCCTTATAGTCACTCTTTAGGGGAGGCTAGTTGTAGAGTTACTATTATTTAACAATTATTTTATTAATTACATTATTTTGTAAATCTTATTTTAACATGTTTGTATTTTAAAATTTACTATTCTCAATCTTGGTCGATAATATATTTGTTGTTTTATTGCACCGATAGGTGCGATTTAGATTTTATGTCGTGCCTTCGGAATATAACGTGGTTTGTGTAACTCTAAACATTTTCTGTTTTTGTCTGTTTATTTCATTATTTTTGTGCTGCATATTGTATTGTCAATTTATAACTTTAATATATTTAACATTAAATATTATGTTTTGATATAATCTTTACAAAGTACTTGATGATTCATATCTTTATAAATAGTCAAGAGTTATTAATTGATGTATATTTAAATATTAAAACGTTTTTTTATATAATTGTTTATTAAATGTTATTTTTAAAAATTAAATAAAAAAGTTAAAATCATATTTTAAAATTACAATAAAAATATATTTATTTTTAAATAATAAAAGCTAATATATAAATAAACAATTTTTTGCTTATTGTCAAAGCAAACTAAATACAATTATAAAATATTGCATTTGGTTTTTTCATAATTTAACCTATTTTGTTAATTTTATTATTTTAAGTAATCTAATATATTCGTTCAATAGATACAAAAGATTACAATAAACTATTGTTTAAATAAATGTATTTAATACATGTTTTATTAAAAATAACTAACTTTATTATAGTCCATTTAGTTAAGTAAATAACATTATATATATATATATATATATATTTAAAATAATACAATTAAAACATAAAATTATATATATATATATATATATATATGAAGCCAAAGTCCTTTGTAGCTAAGTGCAAAGGTTTTTAATAAAACGTGTAATTTATAAAGAATAGTATAATAAATAGTATTTATGTTTACTTTAAAAAATATTCAAAATACAAATATTTATTGTTGTAGTACTAACATTTAAAACTATTATTTATTATTTATTTAGGCTTTTTGCATTAATAATTTCAGTTAATATTGTCATAAATATTTTATATTTGTATTTATGTGTATTATCTACAAAATAGTTTTTATGTTATTTCAATAACATCAATTTTATTAGCATCTTTAATTTCTATATTGTTACTGCCCTCAATATTTTTTAATTAATTAGTTTTTTAGAATTGTAAATTTTAAGTAATTTAAAAATATACTCAAAAAAATTAGTTAAACATTTTAAAGTAAATTAAAAACATAAACTTTATACCCAACTTTAAATTTAAAATTTGTTAGGAATTTAAACTTTTAAAAACTGATTTAAAAAAATAATACAATAAAGTTTGTTTTATTTTACAAATAAAATTTTTAACTTTTTAAATTGTATTTTGCATGTGTCAAAAATAAAACATGAACGTGACAAGTACCGGGTGTTTATAATGGAATAAAATACTCATTAACATTTTTCACATATGTTTTTATAAATAATATAAAACAATAGTGCTTTTTACGTAAGTCTCATTTAAATTTGTACACAATTGTAATTTTTGACAAGTTATTTTTATTTTATTATAATCTTGGTATAAATGTTTACGTTAAAAATATGTGTGCACATTTAATATATTTACGCCAGTGATATTTTAAAGTATGCAATCTATAACACTTTTAATTATTATATTGTGAAAATGTTTAACATTTGCAACATCCACAATTTTTTTTTAAATAAGAAAGCATCCAGTATGCTGATAATTCTTTTAAAAAATAACTTTTTAGTCAACTCGCAGGTAGAGTTGTAATTGAAGGCTTATAAAAAGTCTAGTTTTTTTTAGTACGTTATTAAATTTAGTAAAAACTAGAATCTTTAATACAGGTTACAAGTTAATACACGAGTTAATTAGGAAAAACTCCTTTTGGTCCTCGGTTTAAATTATTAAAAATATCAGTAAGATTCAGGGGGAAATATAAAATGAATGGTGAGGTAAAGTGGGATAGGTCACAGAAAAAAAAATCTAAAATTAAGATAAAATCAAGGTAGATAGTGAAAGTTAACAATTATAGAAAACAAGCAAAAATTATCAAGATACAAAAAAAAATAATAAAACAAGTACCTATTACAATGCAAAAAAACACTGCAATAATTTTTAAAAAAAAATAGAAAAAAATGTAATTACGAAATCTGCACAAATAAGCAGGAATGCAACATTTTACAAAAAAGGTTTGGTTCTAAATCTGTGTACAACTAAAAAATTATGCACTGTTTATAACATTAAACAACAATAAAACAATTCCAAATAAAATATAAAAAGATGTAAACTGTGAAATAAATTCATTTCGTATATTCTCGTTAGTCACAAATATATAACCTTTTAGTAAATATATACAAAAAAGGGCGGTACAGACAACATTTAAATTAGTACAACACAAACATTTACACACAATCATTACAACCAAGCTCTGTTTAATGTAATGACAAACTGTTTTTGTGCACACAAAGCAGGTTTTAATGTGTGATTTAACTAAAAATGTTGTTCACTACTAAAGGTCTCCCTTTGCCCAACATTAAAACGGTTAAAGACACATTTTCCGCCTTACATTGCATTTATCAGTTTACTTGCAGTTGCGGTAACAAGTACATTAGTCGGAAAATGCGTCGTTTATCTAATAGGGCTAGAGAACACATTCCAAACTGGATCAAAAATAAATAAAACGAAAGTGAACACTTATTCACATTCCCCATATTACGTCACTTACTACAAACCAAACATTAAATCAACTATAAAAATTGTTTTAAAGTGCTAATTACTTCTTCAGCTTTGAATATGTTAAAAAATTTTTAATCTGTTTATATTCACACATTGAAACCTGCTTTGTGTACACAAAAACAGTTTGTCACTATATTGAACTTAGGTTGGTCGTAATAATTGTGTGTAAATGTTTGAGTTGCACTAATTTAAATGTTATTTTTACCCCCTTTTTTTGTATATATATACTAAAATGTTATATGTTTGTAACTGACAAGAATATACAAAATGAATTTATCTCACAGTTTGGCATTAGGTTTTTACCACTTTTTAAAAATTATAGTGAAAATTAAACCAATAAAAATAATGCAAAGAAAGAGTAGTAGATAGAAAATGTTCATAAGTGTGTAACCCAAAAGTGTATTTTTTCTAACCAAATAATAACCAGAGATAAAGAAATGATGAGAATATAGTAGAGTGTTTATTGCAAATTGCCTTTAATAAACAAGTAGTAATAATAAATAAATTAAAGAATTGTTTTTCAAATTTTTTAAAAGTATTTGGTTTAAAAAAAATTTGTTTATTAAAGTAAATGACGTCATTGATGTTTGAATAGTTTTCACACAAAAGTACAATGGGAAAGTATGCATTACTGTAGCAACTACATTAGAATTGTACAAGTTAGATGTGCTCAACATAATTAACAATAATCTTAGTAGATGTTACTTCTTATAAATCTATTTTATAGTAGTTAAAAATTTCTCTTTACTTAAATCACTCGCGAGGTGAGGCACGCGTCACGCTACACGTCCATTGGAGCGTTATTCATCCTTTTCTCTTTTCTTCTTTTTTAAAGATTATTGCAGTGTTTTTTGCATTGTAATAGGCACTTGTTTTATTATTATTTTTTTATATTTATAATTTTTGCTCGATTTTTATAATTGTTAACTTTCACTATCTACCTTGATTTTATCTTGATTTCAAATATTTTTTTTGTGACTAATCCCCCTTTACCTCACTATCCAGTTCATCCCCCCCAAAAAAAAATTTAAGACAATTTGAGAACCGAGTACCAAAAGGCGTTTTGGCTTACTCAACTCGTGAAAAATCCTGACTATCCTAACTAAGTCATAATGCATTTACTATCTAATTATAAATGTGAACACTTAAAGAATAAGAAACGATAGGAAATTCCGCAGTTACTGTTGTCAGTTTTTTATGCAACTTTTATCGTTGCTGAATAAACACTGGTCTTAATTTGTTTGGTTTCCATCATTGTAATTTATTTGGGCAAACAACTAAAGACTAGGTATTTCCAATTAAGCAGTATTGGATTCAATCTTTGTACAACGTATGCGTACTTGTTAAAGGTTTTATGTAATTGCACAGACTAAAACTTTCTATCGAAAAACAACAGTGCACGCTTCCTCAAATTTTGTACAACAATATCTAGCTGCTGAACGAAACAACCGTTTTACAAAAGTTTTGTTGTAAAATGCAGAGCACACACAAATTTTTATCTTATATACAAGCCACATTTTCAATCCCTGACAACAGGTAGATGCACCAACGTGCCACATACCTTCAGTAATCAATGTTGATCAAAAAGAATTTTCCCAAAAAAAGTGGCGTAGAAGATGTGCTTACAGTTTACGTTTTTTTATATTTTTATTTGGAATTATAAAGGGAACCCAATGCTTTAAAAAAATGAAACAATTAATCAGCACTAAGAAAATTTATAATTTAGGGAACACGATAATTGTAATGTTGTTTTCTAAAACTTTATAGCAATTTGTTTTTTTTATTTAAAATATTTTTATTTAATGTTTTTTGTTCTGCGTGTTCGCGAACATGTTATTAATACGTATTTTAAAGCTACATTTTATCCAATAATATTGTATTGCTTCCCTGTAATATTTCCGGGACTAAAAAGAAAGGATTTTATGAAGTTAAAAAAATGTATAAACATAATTAGCCGATCATCAGGTACTCCTTACAATGGCATTTTTTATAAAAATAATTCATCGACACTTCAAGTAATGTTTTCAATTAATCAGTCGTATTTCCAACAACTCCAATCACCCACTTTATCGTGATTTCAGCAAATCATTTGCATCGAGAATGACAAGAAGATCACATATACACGTTAAGTGCAGAACCAATGTGTACTTAAATTTATGTCTGCCGTATTTAGCAAGGTTACTATCCAATCCTACCAATGTTCAAAGTGACCTTTACATTAGCTTATCCAAATCATGAGTGTTTTCTTTGTTTTCTTTGGTCTGACCAATTACCGTTGTTTCTAATCTGCCCATTTTAATCTGTGACCATTTATTATCCTTTATCCAGGGCATTATTTTATAAGCCATGCTCACTCATAAGTCATGAATCATTCGTATTTCATGTATACTGACATATTTGCACACTATTAACCATAGTGTCCCCTAAAGAATAGTATGTCACTTTACGCATATCATATTGAACATGACTTTTGAAAATACATTGATTTTGAGTTGTTTTTTCCCTTCTTCTTCTAACCTATGTAATTTAACCTTAGTTTACTTATTAATATATATATATATATATATATATATATATATATATATATATATATATATATATATATATATATTATATTATATATTATATATATATATATATATTGTATTGATGTTACACACTGCTAACTTATTTTTTGTGTGCTGAAAGCTACTTCTACTAAAGTATCTAAGCCAATAACCATAAATAATAATAATATAATATATATATATATATATATATATATATATGTATATATATATATAATTTTGACTAAAGAAAAATTGTTAATATTAAAAAATTAAATGATACTTTTAATTAACAGTTTTATTTTTAAAAATAAATTATTTTATAATTTTAGTTTTAAAATGTAATTTTTGGAATTACTTTATTTTTTTTATATAATATAGATGCATTTTGATTTATTTGTTTTAATAAATAGCCTGGCTTGACTACAAGTATTGGTAATTACAAAATGTCTTGTTCGAAATCGTATAATGCAAATGTTTTAATGGGAAATTGGTTTGAAGAAAGAATACTTGAAAAAGTAAATTGTTTTATACAGTATATTTAAGGAAAAAAATCAACTTGATACAAACAAATTACAGCAAAATGTTTTGTCAAAACAGACGTTAAATAATTTGTCAGATTATGAATCGAATTTGGTAATTTTTTATTTACATTTTTATTAAAAAGATTAATTGTTCACCTTGTTCAGGCGATGGGTATTTACGATATGGATCTTTTATACAGTTATTGAATCCAGGAACTGATTCTTATTATATAAAAGCAGGTCTCTCTTTACCTCGACTTCCAAGAGTTATTAATTTTGGAATAGAAAATATTTCATATTTTTCTTTATTATTTAAAAATTATAAAAACAATTTATTTGAATATTTAAATAATGAAGGTTTAATAAAAGTTACTGCATCATCGATTGTTCAACCAGCATTGAGGAACGTATTTCAAATAAAAAGGTGTTTATTATTTATATCTTATTTTAATAATTTACGTTATTATTTTACGTTTTAATGTTTATTTATTAAAATTATATTTGTAATAAAATAATTCTTGCAAATCTTAAAACTTAAATTTTACAATAACATAGATCTAATTAAATTTACATAAAAAACTTTATTAATGCATGATTTAATAACAAAAAAATTGATTATGTTTTATTAGTTTTAAATACATGTTTTTAAAACAATTATAAATGTTTTAATAAACAAGACCGTTTTCTGTAATGTAACATTGAGATTCATGTTAAAAGTTTTAATGAATAGTCTCAGAATACGCTGTTATTTAAATAAGTGCTTAAATTTAATATTTTTATTTAAATGTTTTATATACAACGCTCAGTTTTAAAATTATTATTTATTTTTACACATTATATATATATATATATATATATATCAAGTTGTAAATACAATTTTTAAGTATAATCAAACATTTATTGCATATGTAAACAAAAATTAATAATAAAATGTTAATAATTAGATATTTAATTTGTATTTAATAAATTTTTAATAACTACATTTATTCAAAATAATGTAAATAATTTTTACAAAAGCGTTTTTAATTACTAGTTTTATAAATAAATTGTTAAATTATAATTTTTTAATTGTCTTAAATTATTGTACAGTATTGAAAATAGTAGTTTTGAAAAATTTGTTCGGTATGGACAGCCAATTCAATTTGTCATGTATCCTTCACTTATATTTAACAAAAACAATATAGAAGATACCAAAATAATTAACCAACCTGTTTATCTGGCTAGTGATTTTGAAAATTTGGGTGAACAGGCATTTCAACCAGGTTCACAATCTTTGCATTTTGAATTTGAAGAACCCACAATTTTAAGTTGTTGGCGCTTAGAAACTGCAGATCCCAATTTAAGAGCTGAATATGAAGGAAAACCCGTAAAAGTAACTATTTTATTTTAAAAATTATTTGTAAATGTTTAAAATTATTTATATAAAGCAAATTTTGTTGTAATTGGGTAAGTCTAAGGACCAATTGGTTATACAGATTCATTATTTCCATTTGATTATTTTATAAATTATTTAAAAATAACTAACAAAGATGTATTATGATTTCATTATAAAGTTTTAATTTTTAATGAAGGTAATAATCTTGTTTTTGCAATTTTATATGACGCACTCTAGAGTCAGATTAATGTGAATCAAGGATATTAGTGTAACTGGGCTTTTATTTTGGTAAATGAGTGCAAGCATGCACCCAGGGTACTTGAAAAGTATTTCAAAATATACGTATATTATATTTAATTACATTAACAATTACATTATTATTATTAATGTATAATAGTAAAGTTATTGTGACAAAAATGCAAATTTTGTTTATACGTATTTATATGTTACTAAAATTGTATTAATTAATTAAAAGCTAGAAGTTTTAAGTTGCATTAGTAACTGGTAAAAAAATTATAAAATAACATTTTGTTAAGCAAAAACAAATTATTATTATTAATATTATTATTACACAAAACGTTTTTGTTTTAAAAATAAAAATAGAAATAAGACAACAATTACAGCAAAAACAACAACAACAATAACAACAACAAAGTCTCGTTAACATTAAAGATTCTGCAAATTGTAGATTGAGTTTTTTTTGGCTTTTACTCAACTCTGTTATTTATGTAACTTTGTCATCCAGATACGTGCCGTTGTTTGCCGTATTGCTGTATTGTTTTAGTAGCAGTATACATTTTTTACACTAGGCCAGGTTGCTAACCTTGAGCTCAAAACCTCCTCTTTATCCAGAATTTGGACTGACTAATTAAATTATTTCTGGTCCAAACTCGGCGAAGTTGTGAGATAAATGCTTTCCGTATATTTCCCTATATTTCCGTATATATCAGTCACAAACATATAAAGAATTATTTTTGGTATATACTAAGCGGCGTTAAAACCAAATAATGCATATTATATATTGCGAATCTTAAATTAAGTTTATTTATAAAATTTTAATTATGGTTTTGTTATTCTGCAACATGAATTGCTGTTTTTGATGCATCTAAATTGTTTCTTCACAGTGTAATTGTAATTTTAAGGTAAAAGTGTTTTGTAAGATTATTAAACATAATAAAATTGTGACATTAATGTTTTTCAATAGATTTGTAATTAATTTACAATTTTTAATATATTAAATAAAAAGTGCTATAAATATTTAATTAATTTATATGTTTTACAATGTCAATTGATAATTATTATATTTTTAATAGGCAAAGATTAGTATTTTTTTTAAAATAATGATCAATATTTAACAATTATTTTTGTTTTTATATTTGTTAAATACTATATATATATATAATATTTTAGTTTAATGAAAAAGTACTTATCAAACATGTACGAACCAACAAAGCTTTAGCTTTAGAACCAAAGTTTGAAACACAGTATGTTTATTTAACATAAAACATTTGTGCTACATTTTTATTGTTTTGTATGAAATGATTTGTTATACAAATTTCTATTTTATTATTAACTTTTAAAAGATATTAAGGTTTGAACTTTGTAAAACTGTTGGCGTACAAGTAGAATGTGCAAACTTTTATTTTAGGATAAATGAAGCAACGGGGTTTAATAAAAGCATAACAGTTGGAAATTATACTCAATTTACGGTTGCATAAAAGTATTTTTTTGTAATTATACTTTTAAATAATTGGCAATAAAAATATTATATATGAGATTTTGTAAATTTTAAATTTCAAAATTTATAAAATTAATAATAACACTAATAATAAAATATCATTAAAACATCACTAGTAAAATTATTAGACATTTACTTCTGACTACGTTATTATTTTATTGTGTTGTTATAAATAAAAAGTACACATTATAAATAATGTGACTTGTATCTCCAACTAGTTTTATTGTAAATGGTTGTTAAAGCCTATTGGCAACAAAAAATGACTTTTTTGCATATCTAAATGTGCTTTTTATAAACAATTGAAAGTTTTGTAAAACTAAAACGGTTTTGTTGATTGTTTTTGAAGAACACTTTTTGGCACTGAAGTGTGCGTTAGTGCCCGAACTTATTATGATTCTCACAAATTGGAACGTGATGTCAATGTGTGGATGTTGCTTTCGGCTCCTCAAGAAGGATTGTGTTCCGCTCCTCCAATTCAGACAGACGAAGCGAATCAAAACAATCAAGCGTCGGATTTAGTCGAATTAACAGACATCAGCAACTCTTCAATGTGTCAAAATAAATTATTAGACTGCAATGAGTAGTTTAAATGTTTATTTATTGGACAAAAATCAACTTTAAATTTTATAATTTTGTTTACTATGTAATATATCAAAACAATTAATACAAGAAATTTACATAGTTATGTTGCTTTGTTAATACTACAAAGTTATTAAACGTTTGAATATAAATATAGATGCTTTATTTACACAAACGGTAATGATTTTTATTTTACACAACATTATGTTATACAATACCACTTTAAAAAAATAAATAATGAAATTTATATTGTGTAATAGACATACTATTTTGTATCCTACAACACTAAATACACTTCTACTGAAGTGTTTAAGCTGACTGTAATTGTAATTGCAATTTATGTGTGACAGATGTAAATGAAAACGTTTTATAAATAACAAACAACATCCATATAACAATACTCCTGTTTATAGAGATTTTGAAAACAGTTAATTTTTGTCAAATGACTGCTTATTTTATATGAATATCTTTAAGAACCTTCAAAGTACCCTTAGTATATGTCTCCACTTATTCATCCAAAACAAAAGTCACGTTTTCGTGATGTAAACTCAATTTATTATCCGCGTTAGCCTAACTTCAGGTTGCACTAAAAAAAATTATGCGGAATTAAGAATATCACCATAATCAGAAATTCAAAGTTTATAAGCGTGGTTTATTAGGCGTGGTTTATTAATGCAATTGACTGGGGACGGGTGTAAATATTGTCACCAAGACTAAATGCGTACTTATGTTTAGCTCCGCCAAACATTAATTTTTGTAAATTATTCAAGCAGTACCAACCAAAGGTAATGAGGGGTTACGTCTTTATTATTTCCCATCTTTATACGACATATAAACGATCGACTTCGATGGCTTGATAAACGTAACAAACATAGAAGAATAACAAAGTTTCGTGACTGGTAGAAGGCATCCTTGTAATGTTGCCACTGTTTACAAAAATGGACAAGGTTGCCTGATTTTTTGTCAGGGTTATTTCCATTATCCCAAGATCTAGACATGATATACACATACTTTGAGATACTTTTTAAGTACCCTGGGTGTATGCTTGCACCTACCCGCCGAAGTGGAAGCCCAGTTATACCGCTGTGTACTTAGTTCCTGCAGTTATTAGTCTAGATGCCTGACAGTATCTAGTACAGAATGCACCACGTAGAAAAAGAATAGCCAGGAATATCACAATTATTGGAAATTGAGACTTTATAAGCATTACTCAAATCCTCAGGATTATTAGCACCCTAAGCACTAAATAAAAAATAAAAAAACATTTACTCAGATAGTCACCAGCTGTAGCAAATCTAAAATATTAATATGTTTTTATGATTGTTAAAAATGTTACTATATAAATATATAATATTTGATACTTCTTTTTACTTTTATTAAAACAAAAATAATCACTGAATAACTAGTTACTTACAAGTAATTAATTAATATTTTGCAAAAATTATTAAAGAGGACAAAAGATTGTTGAAATGAAAAAAAACAAAATGTATAAAAAACTTTTGTTTATCTAACAAGGTATGTCCAATATGTTATAAAAAACTACATTGTTTTTGTACGCTATAAACAAAACACTTATTAGGAAAAAAAGTTTTTACTACTTTTCAATATATTTATTCTACTTTCGTTTTGTTGACGAATACATTCAAGTTTCAAATGTTTTTGTATAATCTTGTTACATTTCGAAGTTTTATTTATAATTAAAAATTTTTTTGTGTAATACTACACCTCACTTTAAAAATTCTCAAACATGTCAGTAGACAAATCGTAACGATAAACAAGTTAACACAGAACTGGAATAAATGTTACGTAAAATAAAGAATGCACCTTGGCACAATGCACATCTAAATGGAACAATTTTTTTGTCATAAACTAAATAGAAACTGAACAACTTGTAAAACTAAAATAGCAGATTTAGTTTGATTTTAAAGAAATTTAATAGAGACAAAATTTATATCATTTAATAATTGCATTAATAAGTTCGAGATTATTATACGTAGATATAAAATGGTAAAATATCTTTTTTTATGTACCTAACATAACTAAAAAGCTTTAACTTTGTAACTCACGTTTTAAACAACAGATAAACCCCGACAAATATACCATCATTTCACTTTAAAAACAATGTTTTGTTATATAATTAAAATGATAATTCAAAACACAATATTACACATATAACTTCAAAAATATTAATGTTATAAATTAGCATAGCTGTACTGATTGCAGTATTTACTAAAAAATAAATAAAATGTATTGTAAATATTTAAAATGCAGAATACACTATGTGCAACAAACGTTGTGTTAAATTAAAATTTTATTATTTCTATATACGTGGTGAAAATTGACCAACATTTAGACGTAAAACATGTCAAATAAAGATTTTGTTAATTAATCTAGTGTCAATTGCATACATAATGATGACCTAATAATTAATAATACAGTTCAATATTTCAAAATATCCATCTGAAGATGACATGCTATTTGCATTGTATAAAACGATAAATATTAAATATTGTTTTATATGTTAAATAATAGGATTTGAACTGAACTAATAGGCAACAGCCGAAAATGTATCTTTTTATCCAATAAAGAAAAATAGGTAATATAACTGATGAAAGTTTATGCATACTGTAACAAAATAGGCGTTTCCAATAACCAATTATATTTATTATTCGACAATCCTCATATTTCTTATGAAATGCTTTTAATAGTCTAGCGGTACAGCGCTCGATTTGGATTTGGGTTCGAATCCCACCACCGGTCCACTAAGTGTGAGTGCACGTTTGGCTTGTCCAAAATATCCCCACTGCTGAAAAATGCGCGTTTCCCGTGTAAAACATTTACAAGTAGCAAACACTAATAAATAAAAAAGTAATCTGATTTTTTTTATTATCAAATACATTATTTCGACATGTTCATATTTTATTATTAACAATACTCGACGTCAGTAATTTTATTATTTTGGTTCACTCCACTGCTAAGGGCCACCAATAACTGCGGTGTATGTGCGAATTATAACATTGTCGGTACAATGCTGTTCATTTTGGTTTGCTTGGTAATTGTTATCATTTTGTGTATATATTTGCAATCGAGGTCCTTAGACTACTAATATATTTAATACTAGCATTTTGCGTTTTTACATTTAACATTCTTATGTGTTTAAGTTGTTATAATAAGTTTAGTTGTCTTAACGGAATCACCAAAGTGCAGATATACAACAACTGCAGAACTTGTAGCGTCGATTTTAATTGATAAGTGTTTAATATTAACTTATTTTTTATATGTTCATCTTTTCATATTTGACATTAACATTTCATTACCACGTTCCACATAAGTGGATTAAGGAGATTTTCCGACTAATACCATAAATGTCAGATTTAATAAATACACTTATTTTGATCCAACCACTGTACAGCTGTTTCATTCTTGTTTGAAATTATCTGCAATGCATACCTTCCATGTCTTATACGGACTTAAACACGTGCTTTATTTGGTGTCAGGACAAAGCTTTAGTCGTTTATCTACGGATGATTGTTACAAATCGTATAAATTTATTATTTTCAGTTAATCTGATTAATGATCAATCATGATTACAAGGAGGACTTGAGGCAGGGAAAAATCCACGCCAAAACTATTAAATGGTCATAATTTTTTAAATCGGTTTAATACAAAACCAAATGGAGAATATTAACAGGAAAACAGTAATCTACCATAGAAAGGAAGAAATGAATGCTGATTACCCACTTTCCTCAAATACTGTGTTACTGCCGATAACAGGTAAGTGAATATTTTTTTCTACTACGATTTTATCAAATACGTCCGAGCACACTGCACAAGTTTAAAAGTCTATGTAGAGCGATTCAGTGTTGTCTGATATAGAGTTATCAAGGATATATTAGAATTATCAAATACATTGAATATTAAATCCGCTTGACTTAAGCCAACCAGTTGGCAATGTATGTCATTCTAATTAATTTTTTTAAATATTTTTGTTTGTAAAATAAATTAATGTAAATTCTTAACATAATTTTTTTACACATTATAAAGATTTAATTGATGCGCTACATTTTTCAATAAATATATAACCTTGATATATACACTAATAATGCGATGACTTAACTTTAACTTTCTCTAGTTAAAATTTATTAAATATTAAAATATGTAATTTATTTACAAAAATAACTATTAAAAAATATACTTTAATTTTATATTCTTTTTATTTTTAAAATAAAGTAACTACTCACACATATATATACAAATTTGCACTGTATTTTTAAATAATTAATAATTAATTTATTTTAAAAGTATTTTAATATAAAAATTTTAAAAACAAATTTTTTTCCACAAAAATTATTAAATTATTTTTAATAATTTAAGCACAAGGTTGATTTTTATTTTCCGTTTCAAAATTTGGAATTTTTATAAAAAGGTTTCTTATTTCCGCGCATTTAATACTTATGGTTAAAACAGCTCAGCGTCGTTATTTGTCTACTCATGATTATAAATTAGTTCAAAGTTTTTATAAAAAAAGCACAAAAGTTAAAACAATTGCCGAATACATAAAAATGTATGTTTCAACTGTGAACAATAAAACAAGCCCCCAGATCACTCACAGTTGGTAGAAAACGTTCAACAACCAAACAAGATAATTAGTTTATAATTATGCAGCTTAAAAAATAAAACAATAAATGCAAAACAAATAAAAAATTAATACTTAGAAGATTTTTCTGATTCAATTGTAGAAGAAAGGTGAAATCTGAAAGCTTCATTTTTATAGCGGCTGTGAAGAAACCTCCTCTTACTCCTGCCAGTAGATTACAACAATTGGAGTTTGCTAAAATGTACAAACATTATCCATTGTTATTTTAGAAATTAACATACTTCACAGATAAGTGTGTAATATCCTATGAACCATGGACTGAACATTCAAAGGTTATTTATAGCCCAAATTTCTCACTCAACCACACTCGTACTGTTATAAAAGTTGCACATTTATTGTGTCAAAGAATATTTTGCAATTAAGTACAATCAGACTCTAAAATGGATGCGTACTAGTGGCAATTTAAACAACGCTGAATTTGTACAAATATTAAAAAATTTGTTTCATAGTGAGCTTTCTAGAAATGCTACCGGACAATTAAAAAATATTCAAGACAATGCTCTGTGTATACTTCAAAAGTGGTAATGTTTATTTTAACATAACTTACAATTTACTATACGTTTTCTTTATTTAGACCACAAAAGCTTTAAAAAGCAAAAACTTACGTTTATTTAATTTCTTCCATACAGTCCAGACCTCAATGTAATTGAAAACGTTTTCAGTATTTTAAAACATGAGGTGAACCGCATAGAAACCTACATAACACTGAAAGCAAAAATTATTTATGTAAAAAATTGCATTTTGAAGGATTATATTGGTACGTTGATAGATTCCTACCTCAAGCGGCTGGCAGAGGTTGAACAAAAAGGTGGATATCACTTAAATTACTGACATTATTAAGTTTGTTACCTTTAATTTATATATTTATGTATTTTAGTAAATAAAACTATTTTTTAAAACTAATTATCTACGTTTGTTTTTAAGTTTTTATAATGATAGTATTGTGCTTTATTGCTAAAACGAATGTTATTGTGTATTATATTAAGAATTTTTTTTATCCGAAGATAATGTACATTTCCTGGAGTTAATTAGTGAATTAGTTGATTAGTCAACAAACATAGTCTAAAATTAAATCTTACAAAATGTAAAGTAATTAATTTTAGCTCACACAAACCTTTAACAAAATTGATTCAACATTATCCAAAGGTTTGTATTAAAAATGTGGAGATTGAGACTTGTGATAGTTTTTAATATCTCGGTGTTTTACTAAATAAAAAAACTTACCTGGTCTGATTACATCGACCATTTGTTTAGAAAAACTCAAGGTTTATGTTACTACATAAAACGTTTAAGGAACTTTTGTGTTTGCCAACATGTTATTAATATATATTTTAAAGGTACATTTTATCCAATAATATTATATTGCTCCCCTGTAATAGTTTTGGGACTAAAAAGAAAGGATTTTATAAAATTAAAAAAATGTATTACTATCATTAGCCGATCATCGGGTACTCCTTGCAATGACATTCTTTATAAAATAATTTATCGACACTTTAAGGAATGTTTTTAATTTATTAGTCGTATCTCCAACAAGTCCAATTATCCACTTTATTGTGATTTCAGTAAATTATTTGCATTGGGAATGACGAAAAAATCACCTATACACGTTAAGTGCAGAACCAATGTGTATTTAAATTTATGTCTGCCGTATTTAGCAAGGTTACTATCCAATCCCAACAAAGTTCAAAGTGACATTTACATTAGCCTACCCAAATCATGAGTATGTTTTTTTGTTTTCTTTGGTTTGACCAATTACCGTTGTTCGTAATTTGCCCATTTTAATTTGTGACTATGTATTATCCTTTATTCAGGGTATTATTTTATTAGTCATGCTCACTCATAAATTTTTTGCATTTTATGTATACTGTTATATTTGCACACTATTAACCATAGTGTCCCCTAAATAATACCATACATCTTTACGCATATTAAATTAAACATGACTTTTAAATATACGTTAATTTTGAGTTTTTTTAGCCTATGTAATTAAATCTTACTTTACTTATCTATTTATTTATTTTTGGACTGATGTTACATACTGCTAATTGTATTGTATTTTTATAATTGTACATATCTTTTGTGTGCTAAAAGCTACTTCTACTAAAGTATCTAAGCCAATAACCATAAATAAATAAATAAAATATCTTAGTAAAGTATTATCTAAGGTACTTATTAATAAGTGTTAAATATGTCTAAGTTAAGTAACAAGTGCTACATATACTTTAATATTATAGTAGTTTAACATTGGATTCCCTTATTTTACTATCTGTAAGCGCCCAAATATAATCATTACGCAACTTTCATAGTAACAATGTTTTTGGCATCATATAGAATATAAACCAAAAAAAATCAACAAATAATTGTAAACAGAATTTGTCATATCACCTGACTAATACTTCTACTATTCATACTATTTATATGTATGTCCAAAAAACATAATTTATGTAAATGTGTTTGTCTATCAATTGTTATTGTGATTACCGCACAAACAGAAAAAAATTAACATTTTTGTGTGCATACGTACAATTGTTAAACTTATCCAAAATACTGGCGCCAATACTGAGCAATTTCGCAAATGACAAATAATTAATTAACAAATATATATCGGGTAAAAATATTATAAAAAAACTGATTAATGATAGTACTAGGGTAGACATTAAAAGATTCAAATATTTGTAATAAATCATGGCAAGAACAGGTGGCAGCCGACTTTCTCGTGCTCCGACATAATTTAATCTGAATATAAATTAAAAAATATATAATCAAAACAATAATTTAAAAATTAAGCGCATTTTTTCACCTATCCGTATGTGTAATTTTCTTTGTCTAATTGCAACAAGAGTTAGTTCTTCTTATGATTTAATTATTTGAAATGTGATCGCATTAGGTAATCTGTAAAATACGTTTAAGTCACCGACGATAAAAAACATCTACCATCTTACCAATGTTGTCTGTTTCTTTTCACGTTTCACTTTCCTATATTGCCGTAGGAATTATTATTAATGTATCAGTTTTGGTTTTCTGTCTTTACTAATAATAATTCCCAGATATGTAAAGAAATCAAAAGTATCAATATTTTGTTTACTAATTTTAATGGGCAAATCAGTATGTGACTTAGTTTACAACACTTTTATTTTTAAACAATTAATCCGTAAGCCAATACAATAACTGATATCACTGAGACATTATTTAAATATTTAAAAAAAATTAAATGTTTTATTTTATTTTAAAAATAAATAAATATATTTTTCGGATAAATTTAAATCAAATTTATTGTCTCAGTGAGAATTGTTGAACGATATGTTTAACAAAAATGTACTTTGAAATGTTTTAGTATTTTATTTAAAGTGTTGAAAAAAAACAATTTAACTGGTTACGGTCATTCTCCAATGTTTATTCATTTATTTTAATTAATGATCCATAATTATACGGCATAACAAACAATCAACTTCAATGGCTTAATAAGTGAAACAAACGTAGAAGAGTACCAAAGTTTCTTGGCTGGTAGACGGCATTCTTGTGATATCGTCATTGTTCGCGAAGATTAACGAGGCCGCCTAATTTTTTGTCAAAATTATCTCTCTTAACTTAAAGGGCTACATATGGCATAAGTATACCGCTGTGCACTCGGACCCTACTGTTATTAGTCTAAATGCCTAAGGGCCAGGATGTACCATGTGAAAGACAAACAGTCAGGAAAATCAATAAGTTTTTATTTAATCAAAATATTAGTACCACCTAACTAGTGTTAATTACTTCGCATTTCACATCAATATTTTCAAAATGCATAACCCTTTTAGTAATTTAAGGCTATGTGGATTAAATAATTACCTAATTTATGCAATTCCTCGTTCAATGAAGCATTAAAAAATGGACAAATTTATCCAGTTTGAATTCATATCACTTATTACGGCTAGTGGTTGCATGTTTTAATCTAATTTAAACATTATATGCACTTCTATAATTGCTAGAAATTGTTTTGAGTATTTTTCAAAAACAGCCTTTTTAACCACATTGCTACCATTATTATAAAATATAAAGTAGGTTCTACGAGTTTACCAGTTATCGATTGATAACTGTCAATTAATGTCGCGTAGTAGAACGATAAGACTGAATTTTAAAGGATTTCGAAGTGAGATCTACAAAATCTAATTTATTATAATGATCGTAATAATAATATTTTTAAATATCTTGCATTTACTTAATGTACAAATTATATAAACATAGAAATAAGGCCACATTGTCACTAACAACTTTCCATTACCACTTTATTTATTGCGTTTCAACTCTACATAACACATTTGAAGTGTCTATATTTAATAGTATTTTATCGATCTTAAAGTTCGTGATTTAACAATTAAGGTTTTAATGCCTAGATGTTTAATGCACAAAAGCGTCCACACCCGCCATATACTTATACCTCATGTAAACGTTTTTTATTACTTGTTTGATTATCCACCTTCTCCAAATATATTACTATTACTATCACTACTACTATTACTACTACTAATACTACTACTACTACTACAACAACAACAACAACAACAACAACAACAACAACTACTACTACTACTGCTACTACTATTATTATTATTATTATTATTATTATTATTATTATTATTATTATTATTATTATTATTATTATTCGCTTGCGGGATGAGGCGCGTGTCACGTTACACGTCCATTGGAACGTTATTCATTCTTTTCTCTTTTCTTCTTTTTTGAAGATTATTGCAGTGTTTTTTGCATTGTAATAGGCACTTGTTTTATTATTTTTTTATATTTATAATTTTTGCTCGTTTTTTATAATTGTTAACTTCCACTATCTACCTTAATTTTATCTTGATTTCAAATACTTTTTTCTGTGACTAATCCCCCTTTACCTCACCATCCATTTCATATTTTTTTCCAAATCTTACTGATATTATCGATAATTAGAACCGAGGATCAAAAAGAGTTTTACTCTTACTCAACTCGTGTATTAACCTGTAACCTGTTATTATTATTAATAACAGTAATAATTTTGTCACCTTAAATGCTTTGGTAAAAGATTTACTATTATTAAATTTACTAAAATATTAACACTATTATTACAGGAAAAGAATATATTGTAGCATAAGAAAGTATAAAGTTATACTAATTGCTAGGGGAAGCTTTTGTTATATCGAATATCAGTAAGAGTGTTATCTCAAATTTTTACCCTTTTTCAAGATATCATACTGACATACATTGTGATACAAAAGTTTATTAATATTATTTATTATTTTTATATTTTCTACCGTATTTCTGATTTTCTATTTTAATTTCCCAATTTTTTTTGTACTACAAATTGCCTCATTTGCCGCATTATCCATTTTCATGGCTTATTTAAAAAATATCCTGATATTATAAAACGAATAATTTAGAAGTTCATCACTTAATTATACCATTAATAATCCTGAAACTGGAAACATTTAAATTGCATCCTTAACGTGGTTATGTGTTTTATAAATTCCTTAATTTATAAACATATTAAAAAAATAATAAAACTAATACTGTTAATTGTTTTCTGAATTTTAGACAAAAATGTTAATAATTTGGTTATGCCAAGAAAAGTAATTGTAATATTTTAATTTAAAAAAACCCAATTAGTTTAAACATTATATGTAAATTTAAATTTATTAAAAATATTAAATAAATTTTTTAAAACATACATATGTTTAAATATATTTAGAATCTTCGTAAAATTGTGCGCAGTTTTGATGTAGGCGCTACATGGTCAGTCTTGCATGCCCTTTCGTTTTATTTTTCATTTTATTGTTTTTGAATAGAACTTTAGAGGTTTTTAGTTTATCGTTTTACGGAAATAGGCATAGGGAGAAGTATACTTATTGCTATTTATAATTGATTATTTTTTGTTGGTTGCTAAGTCTTTAAGAAGTTTTAATTAAAAGATTTTTAGTTTTTAAAAACATTAAAATATGAAAGTTTATTTTACGGTTTTGCACAAAGCTTATTAATATACTTTAAAATATATTTTTAAATTTAATAGTTATAAGTTCAGGACCGGATACTAAAGAAAAATTAGATTTTGTGTTAAGGAGTTTAAATGATTCACTCACTGGTTGGTGACATAATTAGTTCTTCATTGTTTTTATATTTGTAATTGTAGTTGTAATAAATAAATCATTGGTTTTTAGTTAGTATTTAGATTTTATTTTTTAATTATTTTCTTGCTTGAATGCTTGAGTAAAACATTCTTTAACAAATAGACATGTAGCTCAGTATTACAAATAAATTATCAAAATATTGTGGTAAATTTGGGGCTACTAATTTAGTGCTTTATGTCATTAAGTATTACAGAATTTATGTATATAGTGATTTCACATTTTTTATTTGAAATATCTTGAGCAAATGAAAGTTATCTTTTTTAAATTGCTGATTTTTTCAACTTCCTATTAACAATTATAATGCTTAATGTCCATCTAATACATGCGTTTTGCAATTTATTTTTAGGCTAATTTTATTGCTAAATTGGTCATATCAGGTGCCAAAATTGTAGGTCGGGCGTTTACCAAAGCAATTCAGGAAGAATATATTGCCAGTCAACAAGCTGCTAAAGCTCGTCAAACTCAGTCTCCTTACGCTGATAACGGGAGTACAACGTACAATCAAGTATTGGGAATTTCTATTCAAGAAGCCAAAGATATTTTAAATATAAAAGATATTCACAATTATGAAGAGGTTTCAAAAAATTATCAACATTTGGTTTCGGTAAATTCTAAGGAAAATAATGGATCATTATATATCCAGGCCAAGGTAATTTTTTGTTTTTGTTATTTTATTAATTCTTTGTTGAATACAGACTTATGAGAGTTTTGAAGCCCTTAATACTTTTGGCGTTTTTGGTGTCCATACATTTATTGTAGGAGGATTTTTATTTACGGAATTTTTGATTAACTGATTTTTTTAGCGATTTTTATAAAGATGGAATTAAAATTATTAATTGGGCATGGAATGGTTAATATTGATTCTAAAAACTTTATTTTAACCGATGCTATTTTTAAAACGGTAGTCTTAATAATTACATGTGATTTTAGAATTAGTAAAATTTTTGTTCATGTGATTGGTTATATTACTTTTTTAACTTTTTAATGATTATTTATTAATTAATTAAAATCCATCTCCATAATTACTTAATAGATCTTTCCAAATAGTATAATTAATTAAAATAATGTTACTCAAAAACATATTGCTTAAATGAAATCTAACGAGAAAATAAAATTAATTTTATGTTTTCTGCTTTTTCAATATAATTTTTACACTTTTTGACAGGTAATTCAAGCTAAAAGTCGCATAGATGAAGAAATTGAATTTGAAAGATCTCAGCGTTCATCAAGGCCAGATTAAAAAACTTGTAATTTGTAGCTGTGTTTACTTTTATTTTTGGTAGTGAATAATTTTATAGAGTTTTACCCATATATATATATATATATATATATATATATATATATATATATATATATATATATATATATATATATATATATATATATATAATAAACTGTACATATCTGATTATATTTGACTTTTCAAATCTTCTATATATTTATATTACGGTTTGTTTCTATTTTATTCAAATAATTGTGGGCTAACAGTATATTTATTGTGTTCATCACGTATCCTGATGATTCCAATAGTACTTACAAAAATGGTGATAATCCTGACAATCGGATGCTAATGATCCTGAGGATTTGAGTAATGCTTATAAAGTCTCAATTTCCAATGATGGTGATATTCCTGACTGTTCGTCCTCCACGTGGTGCATCCTGGACTAGGTGCCCCTAGGCATCTAGACTAATAACAGCAGGGTCCGAGTGCACAGCGGTATAACTGGGCTTCCGCTACGGCGGGTGGGTGCAAACAACAACAAACAACAAAAGTTAGTGGCAATGCCACATCTTCATTAGTTCCAAATCGCATAGCATCTCTAACAATCCCCTTTTATTGTTCACGATTTTTGGACGCGTGTAGGGATATGTCGGTCTATCGACTTAGCCATTGTTTCCAAGATAAAGTGCCGGCCAAAATTGCGTAAAGATCGTCCCGAACAGCATCCATCCAAGTACGTTTTTGACCTCCTTTCCTCTTCTTCCAGTCGGTATTTAGACAAGCCAAGGTTACAATGCGTGAGATTGCATCAGGTTTTCTACGAAGAACATGTCCAAACCAGTGCAATCTTCGTTGTCGCGATACGAGTGAA
This sequence comes from Cardicola forsteri, assembly GCA_025895645.1. Taxonomy (NCBI): domain Eukaryota; kingdom Metazoa; phylum Platyhelminthes; class Trematoda; order Strigeidida; family Aporocotylidae; genus Cardicola; species Cardicola forsteri. Next base: position 83,806 of record JAKXYG010001163.1, on the reverse strand, counting down.
GGAAGATCATGAAGTTGAAGGTCATTTCGAATTTGGTGGTTACTGATTTTTTTCGTCCATTCCCTTGATACGGAGGATGCAAAATGGGTGTTGTGCCAAATGTATCTGAGACATCTTGCGTCAAATTTATCAAGCTGCTTGATCTCTGACCCTGTAAGGGTCCATGTTTCAGCTGTGTACAGAAGTACTGTATAAACCAGTGAAGAGAAAATGTTTATTTTTGTTTTTGGGTTGATGGACTTACGTCTCCATAGTGGATCGACAAGCTTTCCAAACGCAGCAGCAGCTAAACAAATTCGACGATTTACTTCATTGAATGAACCACCGTCAGAAGTAATTGAGGAGCCCAGATACGTAAATTCTTTTACATTGGGGAGAACAACATCATTTAATACAATCCTTGCATCAGGAGCTTGGGACGACATGATGACTGATTTTTTTGGGTTGATCTTCAAACCATATTCACCGGAAACAGTCACGAGGAAATCTAATGCATGCTGCAACTGAGTTTCGTTCTCGGCTAGAAGTACAGCATCATCAGCGTATTCTAAGTCAGTAATGGGCTTAGTACCAACGAACACACCTTCCATTTGTACAGAGATCTTGGCAAATATAGCATCAATTGCATAGTTGAACAAAAGTGGAGCAGCCACACAGCCTTGACGGACACCACTGCAAATTTCGAATGGCTTTGTAGTAGATCTGTTGCAATTGCGGATTACAGCAGTTGAGTTCTTGTACAAAGCACGTAGAAGATTTACCAGTTTCAGAGGTGCTCCATCACGTAACATAGCGATCCAAAGTGCTTTTCTGTTCAGCGAATCAAAAGCTGAAGAGTAGTCAATGAAGGCTACATACGTAGGGCGCTGAAACTTTGCCCGAAATTCAAGTATGCGTCGAAGCGTATAAATTTGATCGACGCATCCCATACCAGGACGAAAACCAGTTTGATTAGGACGAGTGGTTTTCTCCCTCTCCGGGCGGATCCGTTCAACGATGGCTGAGGTAGCAATTTTGGCAGCTATGCAAAGTAAGCTGATGCCTCTGTAGTTAGCAGGTACTTGCCGATCTCCTTTCTTGTGAACAGGAACAATAGTAGCACGGTGCCAGTCTTCAGGGCACTGCTCGTTTGTCCAGAAGTCCGTTATGATGCCATACAAATCTTCAACAAGTCTCGAGGGGCCATATTTGAAGATATATGGAGGAATTCCATCAAAACCAGCGGCCTTCCTAGCTTTGAGTTTTCTACAAATGCGCATAATATCATCGATAGTGGGGGGTTCAATAGAGATTGGATAAGTTGCCGAAGAAACTGTGTCAAGCGAGGATTGGTCTAGCATCCATCCTGTAGTGATTTCAGGGTGGTTTAAAGTCTGATTAAATGGAGTAACCAGTCTTCGTCAGAAATGCCAGATGATCCAACTTTAACTTTGTTACCACGGCATAGCTGATTCAATTTCTTGTAAACTTTCCCACAATCGTTATGGCGGGCAGAAACCTCTAGCTCATCTGCTACAGAGTCCCAATGTTTTTGCTCATCCTCTTCATAACTCTTTCGAAATTCCGCACGCAGTGTCTTTCCTTCACTTTTTCTCTGAGCTTTCTTTGCTTGTGCATAGAGATCACGAGAATTGGTGGACAACCAGTTTGGGCCTTTAACATTGATTGAACGAGGAAGAACCAAGCTAGCTGTATCAATCTTCTGCTTTAGACTGTTCCAAGACTGATTTATTCCCGTTTCACAGTTCGGGACAACATTTGAAGCTGCTAAGTAGGCTTTGGCAAACTTGGTAGCATAGTTGCTGTTTGTGAGCAGGGAATAATCCGGAGCCAAAATATCAGGTTTAGTCTTGGCAGTTCTTAGGCGTAGCCGAAACGAACAAGAGACAAGTGAATGATCAGAGTCATTCTCATTACCCGTTCGGCAGCCTCTGTATGCTCGGGAATTTTTGATTGCACTGAACCAGCGTTTACTAACCAAAACATAATCGATTTGGGAGGAATATCTACCACAACTTGAACGAAATGTTGTCAAGTGTTTCACAGGGTGTTGGAAAAATGTGTTCGTGAGAACCATATTGCACCTTGTCGCGAATTCACTTAACCTTCTACCGTTCTCACATTGGTCGCGCGATTTTGTCCAAGGGCCAACGCAGGGCTGGTTGACACCGTCTCTGCAGACTCTGCCATTAAAATCTCCTCCAATAACAACGATTTGTGATGAGGTCTTAAGACGAGAATATAAATCTTCAAGTTGCTCATAAAACTCATCAATTTCTTTTTCACAGTAATTATTGGTGGGAGCATAGGCATTGATCACGGCCATTGTATACTTGGAAACTTTAAAGCGCGAAAAAGCCAATCGTGGAGATATACCTTTCCAGTCAATTAATGCACTGGTAGCTAATGGGGATAAGCAGAATGCTACCCCATGATGTGCTGGATTTTGTGCACAAGTTGATGGGAGGAATAATGCAGATGTTGAGTGGGAAGCTGTAGGAAGACTAAACGGCTCTGAACAGTCCAGTCTTGTTTCCTGGAGACAGGCACCACGTGGAGGAATAACAGTCAGGAGTATCACCATCATTGGAGTTTGAGACTTTATAAGCATTACTCAAATCCTCAGGATCATTTAGCATCATACACCCAGGATACTTAAAAGGTATCTATAGGTATACGTATACCATATGTAGCCCTTGGGCTAAGGGAGATAACCCTGACAAAAAATCAGACGGCCTCGTCAATCTTTGCGAACAGTGGCGACGTCACAAGGATGCCGTTTACCAGCCAAGAAACTTTGTTATTCTTCCACGTTTGTCTACGCTTGTCAAGCCATCGAAATCGATCGTTCTACTTGTCGTATAAATATGGGAAATAATGAAGAGGTGACCACGTCACCAACCAAAATGAATGAATGAATGCTTCCACAAGGAGCATCCTAGATTAGATGTATCATAGCACCTAAACTAACACAGGAATTAGAATAGTAAAACAATCAATCTGGGACGATCATGATCCTGAGGATTTGAGCAATGCTGATAAAGTCTCAGTTTCCAATTAGGGTAGTACTCCTAACTGTTCGTCGTACACGTGGTGCATTCTGGACTGGGTGTCCACAGAGATCTAGACTAATAGCAGTAGGGACAGAGTGCACAGCGGTATAACTGGGCTTTCACTGGATTCCCGTTCAGTGAATGGGTGATAGCATACATCCAAGATGCTTAATAGGTATGCCAAGTTAACTATGTACCACGTAGCGGGTTAGACGTGTGGATCCGTCAACCGGCCTTAACCTTAAAGAAAATCGTCTTGTCAATTCCTGTGAACACTGGCGTCGTTGCAAAGAAGCGGTCATCTAGCCAAGAAACTTCATTCCTCCAAGTTCAATTCACATCCGATAAAATCTTTGTATATGAATTTGGAAAGCTATACAAACTTGGAACTAATGAAGAGGTGACACCGTTATCAACTTTTGTTGTTATAGCTGAAATCTAACCGGACATAGTATTACATTAGCAATGTTCTTTTTTGATTGAGGGCGAGTGGTTGATTTTTCGATTATTGTTATTAATGGAGGCTTCGACAATCTAAAAATGATCTATTCCTAAGGATTACTCAAGTACTTGTAACCGAATAGTAGCTCAGTCAATTTTACGCAACTCCAGCTTCATTAAAGGTGGTGTTTAAGGAATCGATCTATTTTAATCTTACTCAAAGTTATATATATATATATATATATATATATATAATTACAGTTAGCTTAACTACTTTAGTAGAAGTATATTCAACATTAGATTAAACGTTTGTGCACAGTATTTTTCACGTTTTTCTAACAAATCTAAGGTGCATTATGTAGCACCTTAAAGAGTATTACAGTCATTGGTACTAGTGATCATTTTCTTTTTTTATTACTGGTTTTTACTGGATTCCTGTTTAGTGAATGGGTGCTAGCATACACCCAAGATGCTTAAAGGATATCTCAAGGTAACCATTTACCATATGTATGCTAGGATGAGGATCTATTAACCCTAAAGAAGATTGCCGGGTTAATTCCTCTAAACACTGACGTCGTCGCAAGGAAGCGGTCTTCTAGCCAAGAAACTTCATTTATTCCACCCAAGTACAATTTGTATCCGACAACCTTTTTTTATAGGAATTCGGGAAGCTATTCAAACTTGGAATTAATAACGGAGATATTTTTAACAGTTAGACATATCAAATCCTTTATTCAGTGCCTGTGATGTGATTTAAAACGATGTCCACAGTCTGGATTCCAGCTACACCGATACACGAAATTACGTTACATAGAACTATATAAACTATTGATTTGTTTTTATTATGTACGATACGTTTTTAATCAAACATTATGTCTACCCATTCCCTAATTTTTATGTCACAGTCAATAGTTGTAGATAGTTGCGCTGTTAACATAATTCATTAGTATTATTTAAGAAAACATGCATATATAAAATTGGATTTATATTATCTTTATCCCTCGTAACCCGTCCTAGAGAAGATTAGGCTGTATAATTCATGATGGTTGCAAGATAGCGGATCTTTAATATGTAAATGATGCGGTGCTTATGGCAGAAACCGAAAAAGATTTGCAAACTGCAGTTCGATTTACCCAAAAAAACCTCAGAAATACGGTTTATATCTTAACACTAAAAAAACAGTGGTTTTAGAGAACGTCCCTTTTAGAAATTCAATCACTGTTAATAGTAACCTACTTCCGGTGGTTGAAGAATTTACGTACCTAGGCTCAGTCATCGATAATAAAGGTTCCAGCTGTTCATGGATTCGGCGTCATATTCGCTTCTCTACTGCAGCCTTTGGGCGTTTAAGTAAACCTTTATGGAACAAAAGTAATATTTCTATTAAAAATAAAATTAGAATATACAAGAGTTTAGTGCGTTCCATTTTACTTTATGCTTGTGAAACCTATATTGTTATCCATATGAACATAAAAAAAGCTTGTCCATTTTGAGAAAAGCTGTTTAAGATCCATGTGGTTTCGCTCGCTGTCCGCTATTGAACGTCACCATTTAATAACTAATAAAATATTTCAACAATTCCCAGGTATTTGTAAGACACTTAACATTCGTTGACCATGTATCTCTAACATAATAAGAGAGAGACGATTAAAATGGATTGGTCATGTTTTACGTAGATCGCCCGCTCATACAGCCAGAATAGCTATGAAAGCCTATCCATTACCCGGATGGAAAAGAAGGACAGGCGGCCAATGGAAAATTTGGATGGACATTGTAGCATGCGAACTCAGTCCATTTATTTATGGTAGTCCTCCTACTTAATTGGGTGTCCGTTTGCTTACCGTTTGCAGATATTAGATATAATTGGGGGAGTTTAACTCGGGGATGTAGTTAACATTTAAAGTCAGCACACCTCAAGTGTCGTTTATTAAGTGCACATTGTAAAAGTTGGTGTTTTTATAGACGTTTTTGGAATGATACCGATCATTCGCTTGTTTCATATTTACTTCGTCTACGTTTCAGAGTGACAAAGGCTAGTCCTGATATTCCTGCTCCGGATTATTCTTTACTGATACATAGCGACTATGTTGACAAGTTCTCCAAAGCCTACTTATCAGCTCCAGTTGCTACTCCAAGTTACAGTATGGGAATAAATCGACTCTGGAACATTTTGAAACGGAAGATCGACTTAGCTAGTTTGGTGCTCCTCCGCTTAACCAACTTAAAAGGACCAAACTGATTGTTTGCCAATTCTCGATATCTTTATACACAAGCAAAGATATCCACGAGAAAAAGCGAAGCAAGATCATTGCGTGCGAAATTTCGAAAACGTTATGAGAAGGATGAACAAAAACACTGGGATTCTGTAGCAAATGAGCTAGAGGTTTCTGGTCGCTATAGTGACTGGAAAAGTATACAAGAAATTAGAACAACTCTGCCGTGGTAACATTGTTAAAGTTGGATCATTTAGTATTTCAAACGAAGACTGGTTAGTTCACTTTAATCAGACTTAAAACCATCCTGAAATCACAACAGGCTGACTGCAAGATCAATCTAATCTTGACACAGTTCTTCCGGTAATTTATCCAATCACTGTAGAACCTCCAACTTCCGATGATATTATGCTCATATGCAGTAAACTCAAAGCTAGGAAAGCCGCTGGATTCGACGGAATTTCTGCATATGTACTCAAATAGGGCCTTTCGGGGCTTACTAAAGACCTCTATGATATTATAACGATTTTCTGGACAACTGAGCAGTGCTCTGAAGACTGGTATCGTGCTACTATTGTTTCTGTTTACAAGAAGGGAGATCGGCAAATACCAGCTAACTACAGGGGCATCAGTTTACTTTGCATAGCTGCAAAACTTGCCACATCAGCGATAGTTGATAGGATTCGCCCGGAGAGGGAGAAGATTACACGTCCCAACCAAACTGGTTTCTGTCCTGGTTTGGGATGCGTTGATCAGGTTTACACGCTCAGGCGCATCCTGGAATTTTGTAGCGTTTATAGACTACTCTTCAGCCTTCGACTCGCTGAACAGAAAACGACTCTGGATAGCTATGTTATGTGATGGAACCCCGATGACACTTGTGAATCTCCCCTACGTGTTCTGTACAAGAACTCAACTGTTGTAATCCGCAATTGCAACTGATTTACTACAAAGCCGTTTGAAATTCGCAGTGGTGTCCGTCAAGACTGTGTGGCTGCTCCACTTTTGTTCAACTATGCAATCGATGCTATATTTGCCAAGGTTTCTGGACAGATGGAAGGCGTGTATGTTTGTACAAAGCCCATCACCGACTTAGAATACGCTGACGATGCTGTTCTTCTAGCTGAAAATGAAGATCAACTGCAGCGAGCATTGGACTTTTTGTGAAATTTTCCGGTAAATATGGCCTGAAGATCAATCCCAAAAACCAGTCATTATGATGTCACAGGTTTCTGACACGAGGATTGTATTAAATGATGCTGTGCTTCCCAATGTAAAGCAATTTACGTATCTGGGCTCGTCGATTACTTCTGACGGTGGTTCATCTCATGAAGTAAAGCGTCGAATTTGTTTAGCTGCTGCTGCGTTTGGAAAACTTGCTAATCCATTATGGAGACGAAAAAACATCAATCCAAAGATTGATTTTGAAAATATTTAAACAATGATTTACTTTTAAAAATACTTGATGCATTTAAAAAGTAAAAATTTATCGCTTGCAATTTCGTTTGGATGGTCTAGTGCTACAGCGTATGAATTTGACTGGTATTGAATTCCCCGACATCTGTTTGGTGCCTACTTGATAAAACATGTTTTTTTTTGTAAAACATCCAAAGTAGTAGCAATTAAACAAAAATAAAATAGTCAACTAGTGTATATTTAAGTTATGTTTGAATACCTTCTATTACTCAAACGTTTATTTATGTTTGAAAATGGCCCCAGTAAATACGTTTTAGATAGAAATCTAGATCTTATTTCGGTTAAAACACAGGTATTGGCACTTTAGTGGTTGAAAGGTGAAAACATGTATTACGAGAAGTGGTGCTAATTATACCACTATTTACAACTTTTGCATTAATTTTGGCATTATAGTCAAGGGGGTATTAAATCTAAATTCATTTTTATTTTTAGTAAGCGACAATAATAAAATCATACAGGATTCTATATTGAACGTATCTGTTTTTAAATATATACGAAAAAGAAAAGAAAATTGATATTACAGTTGACACCTATATAATCGTATTTATTAAATGCAATTTACATAATTTTTATGATAAATTATGTGCTTAATTTCTTTTTTTTTCAAAAACTATAGCTAATATTATAAATAAAAAACAAAATATAAGAAATTATAATAGTATAATAAAAATTAATTATTTTAAAAATTATAATTGCTATATTAAAATATTACATTATCACTTTAATTATTGAAAGTTTAACCATTTTTCATTATAAAAAAAATTGAATAATTTCAAACTTTTCAGTACTTTGTATATTATGGCAAATGAAATAATGGTTTAAAAAATTGTGCTCCAGATACCAAAATAGAGTGTATGTGTAGAGCTAAATTTACACAAAATATCACATTTTGTAGTTAGAAAAATGTCTATTTTTAGTAAATAAAGCATGAACTAATAATTATTATTGTGTTATTATTGTTATTATTATTATTATCACTATTATTATTATTATTATTATTATTATTATTATAGTTTATTATTATTATTATTATATTATTATTATTATTATTATTATTATTATTATTATTATTATTATTATTATTATTATTATTATTATTGTAATTACTATTATTATTATTGTTATTATTAGCATTATTATTACTATTATTATTATAGTTACTATTATTAGTATTATTACTATTATTATTACTTATTATTATTACTATTATTATTATTATTACTATTATTATTACTATTACTATTATTATTATTATTATTATTATTATTATTATTATTATTATTATTATTATTATTATTATTATTATTATTATTATTATTATTATTATTATTATTATTATTATTATTACTATTACTATTATTATTATTACAATTATTATTATTATTATTATTATTTACCTGGCCTAACCAAAGGCCCACATTTAGTGGAAATGTCGGCACTCAAACCCGTGCTCACTGAAGTTCGATTATTATTATTATTATTATTATTATTATTATTATTATTATTATTATTATTATTATTATTATTATTATTATAATTCTTACTATTATTATTGCTTATTTCTAATATTGTTATTATTGTTTTAGAAGAAATATTTATCAGCATGTAGGCAATTTACCTGGCCTAACCAAAGGCCCACATTTAGTGGAAATGTCGGCACTCAAACCCGTGCTCACTGAAGTTCGATTCTAACCCTATACCACTAGATTACCTGGGCAAATTGCACACTATGTTATTACATATCGAACAATTTTAACATTTATCTTTATTTATGAACAAGCTTATATTTATTTAACAAAACCATTATTTTATGTACAATTCTAGTAGCGTAATTATTTTAATTAGTTAAATAACTACGTGAACTACACAATTTTTCTCAGCAATTGTACCTCTATATATGCAGTTATTGATTTACAAATTTTGTTTTTGACATGTTAAATTGTAAACTATTAAAAACGGTACAGCGATACAGCGCTCGAAATCGGACTTCGATAAACATGGGTTCGAATCTCATTGCCGACACTAAAATGCGGGCCCACGTTTGGTTTCGCTAAAATGTCCACTGCTGAAAGATGCGTTTCTCGTAAAACATTCAAAATAGCAAACATAAAATAAAATTTAAAAAATGCTATAATTTATAAAACAGGTTTAAATCCACAATTTTTGTAGTCAATGAAGTTTACGATTGTTATTTTTAATCCAATTTTTGTCGTTATACTTTAAAAACAAATCCAACATTTAGATATTTAGATAAAATTCTTAAAAGTTAAAATGTATTAGCAACAAGAATGTATTTAGTATATTTATGCACTAGAGATGATCTTTAATTTTACAATCTTCTATCATTGGTATCTCAAAAAAGAAGATTGGGCTGGTTTAATCACGTTCTTTGTAGAAATTCTAATGCAATCTCACGTATTGTAATCTTGGTTTGTCTAAATGCCGACTGGAAGAAAGGAAAAGGTAGTCACAAAAGGTACTTGGATGGATGCTGTTTGGAACAATCTTCACACTATCATGGTCAGAAACAATGGCTAAGTCGATAGACTGACTCTACATGTATCCGGAAACCGCGAACAATGAAAAGGGATTATTCGAAATGCTATACGAACTTGGAATTAATAAAGATTTGGTTTTGTTACCAACTTTTGTTGTTGATGTTGTTCTATTTATCCACTAGCCTAACATGTCCACTTACTCAAATTAAGCGAACAAATAAAATGTACTTACCTATTCATCTATCGGTTTAATTGACGTTTTTGGAATTTTGTGTAACTGACAAGTCAGAAAGAGTCTGATAAAACAAACATTATGATAAAATTTAATAATATGTCGAACTTCAAGAAATAAATTTATTTTTGTTTCAATATACTTTTAAATAATACATATTCAAAATTGAATCATAAAAAAAAAATATATGTAGTTACTACTGTTTAAATGTCACGTAAACTTTTTTTTTAAATAGATATTTATCTGTGCTAAACAAAGGGCTACAATTAGCGCCGTTAATGAGGATTAATTCTATGCTCACGCTGGCTGAATCTAATGCTCTAGCAACTTGGTCGCTCCACTAGACTTTTCTTTTTAGCTTCGTTTAATAAAATGTAGTCAACGGTTAACATATAAGCATAAAATTAATATGTTAAAATAAAATAATTAACGCTTGTTAAATAATTACCAGCTAATTTTTATTTAGTTTACTAAGAAGATAATTATTTTATTATGGAATTATTATATTATTATATTCATTTGAATAATAAAACCACTAGGTTTTTAAGTCAACTAGGAGCACTGTACAACTGTTTCATCCTTATTTGAAATTATCAATAATGCATACCTTTCAAGTTTTGCACACACATGAACTTGAACCAACTCCCTATTTGGTGTTAGGGCTCAAGTTTGACTTAACTACGATGTTCATTTGTTAAAAAGTATTTTTATGAATTATTTAAACAACACCAGGTAGTTCGTGGGTTCAAGTTCATGTGTGTGCACAGCTGATGATTCCAAACAGGTATTGTCTTAAAACCAAGTGGATTTATTATTCAGGCGAATCTGACAATTCTAATTAGACAATTTAATATAAATTACAATCCCTTAAAAACCCATTAATAATTATATATTTGTTTTTTTTTTGTTATTATGTGCTATATACAAAGTTTTAAATACTCATAATATTATGTAATTGAGCATTACACTGTGTTCATAGTCTACTATAAGCACTGAAAACAAGGTTGTGTTTACTAGTTAAAAAAGGCGTTTAAAATATTATAATTAAGATATAAATATAATGTATTTATAGCTTTGTACATTTTCTGTTTATTTTTAATTATAATTTAAAAGTGCTACTCAACTTGAATCAATGCATTTTTTGGTTTTTTTTTAACTGACAATTGCGTCGAGTGCACGTCAAACAATACAATAATATATTTCAAATTATAAGCAATTGCGAATTTACTTTGATGGCTGTGGATTGTGGTGTCGATTAGCAGATGTTGGTCGAGATTTGGTCGGTTCGAGAAGTGTCTTGGTCGAATAATTGATCGAATAGGCTGTTTCAAATCGATCGAATGGATGAAGTTCATTGTTGTAGCTGTACAATCTTTTGTCCAAATGATTTTGTGATGTGTAGGCTAACCAATTATGAATATTTTTAGTATTTAAATATTGCATAGTCGCTTGCGATTTGATAGTTTCCCATACATCTTTGGGCAATGCTCGATGGATAGGCAACCATTTACTTGTCAGTGAAACCGGTGTTAAACTTGAATTTTTGTCATTACCATTGGTTAATGTTTTACCGTCATTTATAATTTGTGGAGTAGAAACAATTGAAGAATGATTGGAAGTGCTACAATCGGAGTATTTTTTAAAACTGTTACAAGTTGTCATAGTATTTATTGTTTATTTTAAATATACTTACAATTGACTTTAAATTTTTTAATCTTTTTTGTACTTTAATTGTATACAACTAGTATATTGTATAATTTGTTTAAATCTATTGTGATATTTTACAACTAATTGTATAATTTAAAATAAACTCTGCTTATTTATTAAAATTTTTAAAAGTGCACACAAATTTTGTTTAATAGATTATAATTTAGTTTAGTTATAACTAAAATTTATAACTAGTATTGTATATTTAAAGAAAACATTATATTAATTTTTTATACAGGTTAGAATGATTTGAAATAAACTAGATAATTATTTACGTAGATTGTTAATGTTAATTGTGTAGTGTTTGATTTTTGGTTATAAAAATGTGTCTTCTAATAATTGTTTATTTATTTTTATTTTATTGATGTTTGCTACTTTGAATGTTTTACAGAAAACCCATCTTTCATTAGTGGAAATTTTAGCAAAGCCGAATGTGGGCGCGCATTTTACTGGACCGGTAGTCGTATTCGAACCCATGCCCACTCAGGTCCAAGTTGAGCGCTGTACCGCTAAACCACGCTGGTAACAATTAAATTAGAGTTTTACTTTTGTAACAATCTATAAAATATTATTATAAAAAAAGGTAAATTTTAGGAAATTGTTTATCTTAAAAATCAAATGTATGAAATATTACACTGGACAATTAGAATTCATCAAATTTTGTGGTTTAAGGCGCTGACCTGAAAACAGATAGGGTGTGGGTTCAACTTTACGTGTGTGTAAAACTTGAAAGGTGTGTGTTAATGATAATTCCAAATAAGGATGAAACAGCTGCACAGTGCCCCTGGTTGACTTAAAAACCTAGTAAATTTATTATTCAAGCGAATCTGCCAATTTAAATATAACAATTCTAAAAAATATATAAATTAAATAGTTATTTAAAAATAGAATAATTTTAGTTTTTAAAATTTTTATTTTATTATAGACTGAATAAAAGAGGACATATTTATATCTAAAGTAAATTAGTTGTAATTTATATATAAAAAGGAAGTGCTTATCAATTTTTGGCTTTACTACTAATTTAATTATTAGTAATATATATTAATTACTAATTATATTTTTTACTAAAAAAATTAAAACTTAAATAGACGATTTCCTTATCAATAATATTGTGTGGACATAACAATTTAATAATTTTGCTTAATTGCTAACACATAAATTTGTTTGCAAAAATATAAACGGCCAGCGCTTACATGCATTTTTTTCATATTTAAACATATACATTTTATCAAGCCTTTATTTAGTAAAATCAAAAGTGATTGCGCATTTAATGTTTTTGTCGTGGGATCTAAAACGTTGTTTATATATTTTTAAATTTAAAGTTTAAATCACATTTGTTGTATATGCATATATAAAATGTAGTAAATTATATTACTTATTTTAATTAGAGCATTTACAAGTAACGGCAATATGATCTACATCACTTAATAATAACAATTGTTATTACTGTCAAAATTTTAGAAAATGGGCAACGAAATGCGGACATAATAGTAAACCAAAAAATATTTATAGTAAGTCCGTGGCTAATGTAACAAAGGTGGTTAATAACAATTTATTTATTAAGAAAGGTGAAATAAACAAGCACGCAGAAGACATGCAGGATTTTCGCCTGTCAATAAGAATATTCCAGGAGTAATTGTTAATAAGAAAGTGGTTGTACACAAATTAACTACAGCTGATGACACTAATATTAAGACGGATGGATTAATATTAACTAAAGTGACTATTGACAACCGATGTTTTCAACATCCCATAGTGGTGACCGAAAACATTTCATGAGAGGTAATTTTATGCGTTGATTTTTTTGATGCAACTGCTTGTATTGTTGATGTACATAATAAACAGCTAGAATAGGGAAATTGTCAGAAACCGCAGATATGCTGCATTAGTGAACAAGATAAGGATCAAGTGGAACACGTTAAAAAGAAGTTTGACATTTTTGTACATAATAACAAACCACTTGGTCGAACTAACATTGTAAAACTTAGAATTAATACAAAAGATGCGCCTCTAATAAAACAATGTACCCGAAGAATATCAGTATATTATCAAGCTAGGATTAAAAAACGTTTTTTAATGTCTGTTTAATGTTTAGTACTTTGAATGTCTTACGAAAAACATTTTTCAGCAGTGTACATTTTAGCGAAGCCAAACGTGGGCCCGCATTTTAGTGCCGGCGGTAGGATTTGAACCCATGCCCACCGAAATCCAAATTCGAGCCCTGTACTTGTATGAAAAATGTTAAAAAAAGATATTATCAGAATATCATTTTTAAATCTGTGCAATACGCTTGCGTGACGTTACGGATCAAAAGTAGTTTGCTTTTTGTTATTGCTCATTGTTTCCGCATTCGCTAACTGTCATTTATTGCGTATCGGTGTATTTTTCACAAGTGTTTTTTCAGTTTTGTGTTTTGGTTTTTAGTGTTACGTGTTATTTGTTTACTGTGCATTGTCGCTTTTGCGTCGTGCGGTAATCACATAGCACTGTGTGTTTTTATACGGTTATTGCTAGTCTTTCTCTAGCAAAAGTTTTTGTTTTGATATTCCTTTGTTCGTTTTTTTTGTTATTTTTGTATTAATTTTTGCATTCTAGACCCCTACAGGACGCATGTTTCTAATTCTTCTATTTGCGGCCTGGAACGTTGCAAGAAATCTGTAAAAGTTGGCATTCTCTGTGCAATCTGTAGTAACTGGTTTTATAAGACTTGCTCCAGTTTAGCGTCGGCGCATTATTCGCACCTAGCAAGTAGTCCAAAGGACTACATCTGTATGGACTGCAGATATAAAACCGATCTTTAGAATTTGCCTCGTGCTAACCTCACTAAGCCTGTTAAACTTTTAAATTCTCCTCAAATGCGTTAAAACTATTTGCCCAGATTTTAAAACTTAAAAATAGTTTAGGGACTATGTCATCTTTCCTATCGTCCCTAATGGCCAAGTTCACCAACTCTTTTTCGAAGACTGAAATTATAAACTCTTCAATAACCAAGCTCTCGGACTTAGTTTTGGGTGAGCTTAAATCCCTGAATTCCGATATGTCCAACTTTAATGTCTTATTTTTAGCTACTAAATTAGTTCTAAAACTCTCTCAAGAGGAATTTCTTGCAGCTGCCAAGCAGCATGTTTTAGATTCCAAACGCGACTGTAATCTAATTGTTAAGGGAGTTAAAGAAACCGTTATTGATTTAAAAAAATTACGTTACGAATATCATCATCACTTGCTGTTCCGAGGTTTTAGGTCTGAAAATCTGCAAACTCACTTGCAAGCGTCCCCATTTATCTCCTCCAATATTGGTTACCTTCACTAACCCTTCTGCCAAAAATGAGATGTTATCCAGTTGGTCTAGCGTTAGATCCGACTTTCCTGGCATTAAGTTAACTAGAGACTTTTCTTTAGCTGAACGCTCCTCTAAAAGCTCTAGTACCTGGACCCCTGTTGGTACCCCAGTCCCCATAGTCCAATTGTTTTCACTAAGACTAGAATCATTTGATGCACCAAATTTTTGGATCACACTCTGTAGTCAACACTTTCCCCCGGTATTACATCGGCTTCGGCAATTATCCCCTTTTCTCCCCCTCCCTGATAAATCAAGTTCTTTTATACAAATGCATTAAATCTCAGAAACAGATTGTCTGAAATTTAAAAGTTGGCGACGTCCTCTTCTCCGCATATTATAGGGATTACTAAAACATGGTTAACCGAGGACATTGTTGATAGTGAAATAATGGTTAAAGGGTATAATATTGTCAGAAAAGATTCTTCAAAAAGTAATTGTGGAGGCTGCATTTTTTATGTTAGAGATGATATTGCATTTTTTACTCTCTCCTTCCGTCATATTAGTCAGCGTGCAGGCTATAACATATTAATTTTAGTTCTGGGTTCCCATTTTGTTTGTTCTATAGTTTATCGACCCCCCTCTTTTATTAATGCTACAAATAATTTGCTTCTACAAGATCTTCAATTTATTTTTTAATGCCTTTCAAACACCAAATCCTTATGGGCAATTTTAACAGCCCCTCCATTAATTGGCTTTTTCTCTCTAAATTTTCTTATAACTTTAAAAGTAATCTCTTTAATCCTAGCATTAAATATACTCTAACATAGCATATTTCTTCTCGTACTAGGTATGGAATAAGTTCCTTCCCTTCTTGCCTAGATCTTGTTTTTACAAATAATGCCTTCCCTATTAGTCATATTTCTTATCTTCCTCCGCTTAGTAATAGTGATTACAGCCTTCTTTTATTTTAAATCTTTTTCTCCTTCGCTGCAAACAACTTATCTCCCAGTTTGGCTCCTATTCCTGATTTTAGGAAAGCAGACTTTTCTAAACTTTGTATTTATTTTAAGCCAGTAAATTGGGATCCCATTTATGTTAACGACATCAAAACTGCCTATTCTAAATTTTTAGATATATTTAATAAAAAAATTAAACTCTTTGCTCCTTTTTAAGTTTTTTCCCACTCGAAACCTAAGCTTTTAAGGTTTATAGTACGGTCTATTGCCAAACGAAACAAAGCATTTTTTTTGAGAAAAAATCGGTTAATCTCCCTTGTCTCCATTATCCGTACCTTTCGGTTAGGAACAACTGTTTTAATCTAATCAGGACCTTTAAAGATAAGATGCTTTTTAAACTCCTAAGCCGGGCCTCCAAAAGACAGAAGCCTTCTTTGTAAGTTTATCAAAGACAAAAGATTAACCAAACTCTCTCTTTCTTGTCTCAAACATGACAAAGGGATTTTATTGTCTAGAGTATCTGCTTGCAATAGTTTTCAAGATTATTTTAAATTAGTTTTTTAAACTACTAGCCTTTATTGTCCTCAATTTTCTGACCCATTTATCACTATTAAATCTTTGCACTCTAATGCTTTCACTGTTTTTAATAATCTAACAAGTCTCAAATCTTCCTCATTTAGACCCGATGGCGTCTTTCCCAGGGTCCTTAGGGAATGCGCGTTTGTTCTCGCAATTTATCTAAGTTACATATTTAACTTCTCTTTCTCCACCGGTTGCATCCCTAATATCTGGAAAATGGCGTTTATAAGGCTTATTTATAAGTCGGGATGCAAGTTCAAACCAGAAAGCTTTAAACCAATTAGTATTTTATCCTCCCTGAGTAAAATAATGGAAAGGCTTGTTAGGTCTCACATCCTTTATTACATTACCAAATCCAACTCTATTAGCTCTGCTCAACATGGGTTTCTGCCCCGTAAGTCCTGCCTAACTAACTTAATAACTTATACTAATAGCATTTTTTAAATTCTTGATTCTAGCTCTTCAGTAGATGCTACTTATTTTGACTTTGCAAAAGCCTTCGACAAAGTCCCCTATAATCTGCTTCTAGTCAAGCTTAGGTCGTTTGGCATAATTGGGCCCATTTTCTCCTGGATCGCAGATTTTTTATCCAATCGCTTTTTTAAGGTTAGGTTGGGGGAAGACCTATCTTCTTTTTGTAATATTACCTCAGGGGTTTCCCAAGGCTCAGTTTTAGGTCCCCTTTTGTTCATCCTTTACATTAATGACTTACCATTGGTTGTTAATTCTAATACTAATGGTGTTAAGATCTGGAGTTCCAATCTAAAAGTACTACGTCATAATATTTTTAATATTAACAAATGGGTGTTTAAAAATTCTCTTCTGCTGAATTATTCTAAGTGTAAGCACATTTTTTTTGGTAAGCCATCTGGAAATATTTTCAAAATGTTATCAGATGATGCTCTTTTGCTAGAAACTGTTAAGTCTATTAAAGACTTAGAAGTTTTATTTGACTCATCTTTTAACTTTACGGGTCACCACAACAGGGCTATTTATAAGTGTTTTGGTATGATTAAATTCTTCAACAGGAACTTAGGTAGTATGTCTTTGAAGTGCGTTTGGCTAATTTACATGCTTTACATAAAGCCCCATCTAGAATACTGCGCCCAGGTTACTACTCCCGTCCTTACATCCGATATCAATAATTTACAAAAAGTTCAAAGGACTGTTTTCAAATTGCCAAGGTCCTTTAAAAACAGGCCCTATTAACAAACACTGTTTTTACTTAAATTGGTCCCTTTAATAGATAGGCGGCTCCGGGGTGATCTTATCTTGGTGCATTAACTCATCTCCTCTGGAATCTTTAGACCTTTCTTTAACCTTGCCCATAATTCACTCAGAGAGCACAATCTGAAATTAAGCAAACCAAGGGCTTTCACTAAGATAAGGTTACATCATTTTTTTTACAGAATTATTAATTATTAGAACCGACTTTTTACTGAGATTGTTAATGCACAATCTACTCAATCTTTTAAGCGTTTACATGCTAATCATGCTCTAACTAAATTCCTGTAGCGCATTTGTCTTTAATATAGTGTATTTATTATTTTTATTATTATTATTCTATTTCCCCTATAATGATATTGTCGATACCATTTGAACCAAAAATTAAAAAAGTCTGACTTTTAATCAACTCGTGAAATATCCTGTATCCTGTAACATGAGCGTTACCAGTGGTATTGGTAAAAAAGAAGAGATAGAGATTTACGCCTGTGTATTGATTATCGTTTGCTAAATAAGATCACAATTATAGACTCCTATCCACTCCCTAGAATTGATAACATATTGGACGCAATGGCCGACTCTAAATAGTTTAGCATCTTAGATTTGGCTTCTGGATATTACCAAGTTAAGATTTATAGAGCAAATCGTTATATAACTGCATTCACGCTACTTTTTGAACTGTTCGAGTTTCAAACGATGCCATTTACTTGGGAATCGCACCAGTAACGTTTACCGGTTGATGCAAATAGAGTTAGATAATTTAACACCTCAAAAGGCAATTGTTAACCGTTATATTATAAAAAAGTATAAACTTTTATAATCATAATTTGGACCAATAGAAATGGTTTCAGTGTGAATGTGTTCATTTTCACTAGGTGGGTGTTAATGAAATCACAACAGTCAATAGAAAATAAACTTTCTATTATTTACTGCTGGTAAAAATATAGTCAGTATATTAAAATAAATTTGTTATTAAATGATTAATTGTAAATATTTTAAAGGTTATTGCAATAACACTGAAATGTTTTATTAAATGTAAAATTTCTATTTTGTAGAAACACTATTAGTAATGCACATACTATTATTAGTTAATTTTGAGCATTATTGTTTATAATTTTTGGTTCCAATCTGTTTATATACATTTTATTTACTTAATTTATAGAAAAAATTAACAATATTCAGATTATTTACGTGTCATATTGATAATAGATAGAAATTACATTATAATTGTTGCATACAATGAACAATATATGCATAGAACTAAAATCGATAAGAGAGCATTACTGTAATAAATGTATACTATTGACTAACGTTTTACTGTAACAAAATAAATGCAGTTCAGTATAGTTACGTAAGTTATTTATAAATAATAATAAGTAAAAAATAGGAGGCTTTTTATAAACTGATATAATGCATCATAAAATTAATAATCTATTTGCATTCGTTAAAAATAAACGGTAAATACACAATTCTTAATTACATAATTTTTTAAAAATGTGGAACACAAAATGATGTCAAATTGTATTTTTGAAGATGTAATAAATTATTTAATTTGCTAAATACTACAACTTGATTATCATAAACAATAAAAAATTTATTAAGATTTTTTATTTACCTATTCTAATTATTAACTGAGGGGTTGTTTTTATGTATTATATTGTTTCTTAATTTGGTGCAATGTTTGTACACTACAACTTTACCATTTTTAAGTTTATATTTTTATTATTTATATTTTAGGAAAGTTTTTATTAAGTTTTTGTTAATAATACTAGTAAATTCTTATTCATTATAAAATTGTAATAAAAATTGCTATATATTTAAATATTTACCAGAATTTTATAATCGTTGTTATTTTGTACTTTCAATTTACAAAATAAACCCTTGTTTTATAGTTAAATAAAACAACTATGTTACCAAAACTTATTTCACTTATTGTATATACATTGCAATAGCAATACAATGGAATGGGATGCAAATCGATAAATTAATGAAGAGAATAGTTTATACTTTACAAATATTGCATCAAACAATGTTTTGTTAACACAGTAAGTTGATGTCACAGAACTACAATTGTTAAGTGTATTACTAATGTTATATAGTTTAATACAAACAGTATAGTGTTTTAATTATAGTAATTTTATCGCAAATAAAAATAAAAGTCGTTTGTTTAAACTTGAAATACAAAAACACTGACAACATAAAACTGCTATAAGAATCAAAATATTTAATAATTTTTAGTTTTTAAATATAATTATATGCAAGTTATTAAGCAATACAAATAAGGACGTTCTATTTTACTGTATCTTTAAAACGTTTTTTATGTTATTATTGTATGTTATATCAGTATGTGTTTAATATACTTTAATATTTAACCCAACATTTATATTATTCGGCTTTACTCAAAATTTGTTTTATATAAAAGCATACACCCATTTAAAAAATTAACGCAAAAAATTACAAAGGTATAAATCTAAATTAATTTGTCATATCCAATTGTTTTTTTTGTAAAAATAAATATTGAGAATTAAAAATAATGTCTAGTGCTTAATAGATCCTTTATATATACTTAGAAATATTTATTTAAGAAGGCTGAGTCGACCAAAATAGCATATTTTAAAAGCTACTTCTATATTAACGTAAATAAAAAGATAAAATTACACAATTTTATTAATAATTAAATTATTATTATTTTGTATGCTTAATTTCATTAAAAATAAACAATAACTAATTTTTAAAATTGATGTTAACGTACATTCAAATCTGCTCTGATTGTAATGTCATAATAATTATCAAAATAAACATTTAATTATTCTAATCTATATAAATAAAAATAAAAATAATATTTTTTTCTTAATTTTAAATAAAAATTTTAAAATAAATCTAATAATTTATTATTTACGTTTAATCTTGAGATTCCGCTTACCCACTAATTCTGCTTTCTGATTGCATTGTTTTTGAAATGGAGAATAGTGATAAAAAAATTTTCATTTTACCGAAAATGAATACCGTGTTATTAAAAAATAAAAAAATAAAGGATTTTCACCGAAAAAATTAGCAAATTTATATAGAGTTAACCTTTCAAAAATTTATAGGATTATCAACGGTCAAAAACCACAAAATTATAATAATGTTGTAAGAAAATGTGTAACAATATGTACGGATGACCGAAAAATTATTATAGAGTTAAAAAAAAATATAATAAACTAAGTTCAAAAACCAAAAAAAAAATTTTTAAACAATTTTACTTATTTTACAATAAGAAACAGAGCAATTGAATTCGATTTAGCTCTACAATCACCAAAGATCAAGCCATTTATTACCAAAAAACAAAAGGATGACAGATTAGCCTTTTGTAACTATGGAGTAAACGACACTTATGTTATTGGCGTTCCGTATACTTTGCTGATAAAACAATGATTCGGGATAAATCATTTGACTTTAAAAACAAAGTGTTGTGTGGGACGAGTTTTTAAAAATATTCACTCCTGGTTGTTAGAAAAAGCCCACCCTCGACAGGTAATGTGTTGGTTTGGTATTAAGTATAATCAACCTATCAAATGGAGAATTACATCTGGTACCTTAAAAAGTAAAAAAATTATTTAAGTTATAAAGAATGTTTTTTATTATGAAATGCAACACACTTACACGGGGGTTACTACTGTTTTTCAAGACAATGCTCCATGTCATACGTCCAAAAAGGTAACGTCATATTTATGTAAGTTCACTATATTTGCTTTATATTTACATTTAGACATTAGAGGAGCTAAAATCAAACAAATTATCTTTTACACAATTGCCACCTAACAGCGGATATTAATGTTATTGAAAATGTTTTAGTATACTAAAACGCAATATCAATAAGCATACCGAAATTGAGAATTTATGTGAACGCATTCGGTTTGTTTTTCAATATAAGATGAAACAAGAATATATTAACATTCTCATTAACAGCACTCCAAAACGCCTGGATCAGGTTGTTCAAAAAAAGGCGATTACATAGATTATTGAATTTTTTGAACTTTGCAATGTCCTTAATTATTTGGTAACTGAAAAAGTTTTACGTAATCTGTATTTTTATTAATAGTTGACGTTATAAATCATGTTAATTATTTTACTCCATTTCCGATTTTGCACCCGTTGATAATCTATACAATTTTGTTACTTACAATATATATATATTTATAATTATAGTTTTTTCTTAATTATTATATAGTATTGTATATTTTATAATTGAAGTGACGTTTCTCATGTATGCTATGTAGTTGCTAAAGAGGTTTTAGTTTAATAATAACTTTTTTGCAGTAATTGTTGTGACGGTTGTAGTTATCTAAAAAATTGTTATTTTATTGAATTCACACAACATAAAACTTACATACTATCCTGAAATGACTACAATCAGATAGCACAATGTAAGAATAACAAAATTAAAATGTGGTTTATGATTTATGAGTAAAATTATATCGTAAAAATATATACCTGCATTACTGATTACCTGTACTAATTGTTTTTAAACCATTAACATTTAAAAAAAATTTCTACTTAATGGTATACAAATGTAATCATTTTAAAACAATATGTAACTTCCAGGTTGTGTGAATAGAAAAAATTAAATTAACTGTTAGGGTAATCATGTTTTAACAAATTTGAATTTTAAGTCAATTTGAAAAATTGGTTTACCGTAACTAATAAAAGTATTTGACCAAAATTCAATGTTTGTAAACAGTACATGTAAAAATTATTTAAAACAAAATAGTTGTTAATATTAAAGTAATGTCAAAATAAGGTTTGATACATTCAATTTTGACCAAGTTTGTTTATTCAAGCATTTGTTATTAGATTATTAATATTAAACTAATTAAAATATTGTGTAAAAAGCAGTATTTATTAAAAGTACTGAAAAAAATATTGTTTAAACATAGCATAAGCGTTAGTATTCTATTTATTTACAATAGTTTTAATACATACAGTTTGTAACTCTCATTAACTATTGAGATAATTATGCTTTATCAAGAACCTGTAAATTAAAATTTTAAGTCTATTTGATAAAATTCGGTTTCACATAACTAATAAGAGTAGCTAAACAAAATAAAATTTTATTTATTTAAATTAATGACGCCATTGTTATCTAAATAGTTATTACTCAAAAGTGCAATAGAAATATTGGCATTTATTTTAGCAACTGATCCATGCATGTATTATAAAAATATAAACAATTTATAGATATAAATATTACATGGACATAGCTACACGCTAATTAGAAATCAAAAACCCTTATATGGTTTATTGCGTCATACACGCGACACAGTGTTAATAAATGTTAAAGTGCAAAAATTTACAAATTGTAGTAGCATATAAAAACGGTAATTTATAAAAAAAATGCATATTTCCAGTGTAAAAATATAAAGAAGAAAACAATTGTATATAAATGGTAAATTAAAAATTATTTTTAAAGTAGATGTTATTTATTGAAAAATATTTTAAATACTATTTGTAAAGTTTCATGATTTCTAATATCTATAATAAACTAGGACAAGGGATCATATTTTATGAATTATGTTGGTCTTTGTTACAATGTAATTAGTGTCATTTAACTTAACCCGCATTTTACTAAAAATCATATTGAGATGTTTCTTAAATAAAGGATAGTTATTTTATTAAATACCTATTTTACGGTAAAATTTAATAACAGTATTACTAAAGCAGTCTAAAAATGTTATTTTTACATCATTACATAATATGAAAATTACATAAACTACCCTTTATGTGCTTAGCCGTCAATAATGTTACACAAGCCTTTTGATTTACCAATAAATGGACAGTTAAGTACTGTACAAATAATAAAATATTGTAGTTGCAGTAGGTGTAATCATTGTTTAAAATAAATTTAGATTAACTTACTTTACTTATGTCGCCCGATGAACTTGTTAAATGTATCATAATGACATTAAAAGATTCCTTATTATTAATAAAAATAATGTTATTATAATTATAAGTATTATACCATAAAATAGGCGTTAATATTTAATTTATGCATAAATGGTTTATAATTTATTTGGTTTTGACATTTTGTTAACTGAACCTGGAATATAAATTACATTTTTACTAAACAATTTTTTGTTTATATTTTACATACATTAAGTTAAATAATGTTTGTTATAAAAAAGTAGTTCAACCCTTATAGAAACTAATGTCGATATGTATACCATTATTGTTATTTGGATTCAAAATACAATTTTGGTTGCTTATTCTAAAAACTAACAATTATTATACATTAATTACATTATTAATTTTAATAAAACGGGGTTAATTATTATACTCTTATAACACGCGTTAACTTAGGACGTTAATAAGGCCAGCAAACAATTTTCTATTTTTTAGATAATACGTTACCGTTATTCTAACAAAAATTGCAAATGTTTATTAGTTAGCATTAAGGTAAATATTTTTGTAATAAGCAATATAACAAACACAATATAATAAAAATTTATTTGGATTACATTACGACAAAAATACAAAATAATTTATTGTCTGGATAATCATCTGCTAACACGTAAACCCATTTATACCAAAGGAATCAGTCACCGCAAATGTCATTTATAAATAAATAAAGTACGTTTATTACTAAATTCAAATTATTTTTATTTGTTTGTACTGTAAGTGGCATTAAAACAGATATTTTTAAATAATTTTATATACAATGCTTTTTGATTAGTGTGGCAAAAACTGATTACAGTACATTTTTTATCGCTGTCCAGCTCGCATGTCACTAATCTCTGTTTTTTCAAGCGGTACAGCGTTTTTATAAAGTTTACAGTTTTTAAAAATTAAGTTAAATTTTATTGTACTGTGACAAAAATAATACCGAAGGCTATACAAATCCCTCGTAACGTTTTTAAAAAAATTTTTTTTACAAGCATATATCTGAATTTGGGACAAATAATTTGCACAAATAATTTTAATAATTTTACAGACAGTAACATAAGTGAATCCAATGTTGACCTACTATGATATTGAAATGTATGTAGCACTTGTTATTTATGTTAGACATATTTAACGCTTATTAATAAGTACCTTAAATAATGTACTATTATATATACATTTAATATTATTTTAAAAAAAATTCTTAATATAATACACAATAACATTTGTTTTAGCAATAATGCACAATACTACCATTATAAAAACTTAAAAACAAACATAGATAATTGGTTTTAAAAAATAGTTTTATCTACTAAATACATAAATATACAAAATAAAGATAATAAACTTAATAATGTTAATAATTTAAGTAATATCTACGGTTTTGTTCAACCTCTGCTATCCGCTTGGGGTAGAAATTTATCAACGTATAAATATAATCCTTCAAAAATGCAAGTTTTTTACAAGATGATTCATTTTTGCTTTTAATGGTATGTCAGTTTCTATGCGGTTTACCTCACGTTCTAAAATACTAAATACGTTTTCAATTACATTGAGGTCTGGATTGTATAGAAAAAGTTAAATAAAGGTAAGTTTTTTGCTTTTTAAAGCTTTTGTGGTCTAAATAAGGAAAGTTATGTTAAAATACACATTACCACTTTTAAAGTATGCACAGGAGCATTGTCTTGAATAATTGTTAATTGTCCTGTAGCATTTCTGGACAACTTGTTTTAAAACAATCGTTTGAATATTTGTACAAATTTGGCGTTATTTAAATTGCCATTAGTACGCATCTATTTTGGAAACTGTACTTAATTGTAAAATATTCTTTGACACATAAAAGATGTGCAACTTTTATAACAGTAAAAGTGTGATTAAGTAGAAAATTTGGACTATAAATAACCTTTGAATGTTTAGTCCATGGTTTGTAGAATACAACACATTTATCTGTAAAGTATATTGATCTCCAAAATGACGATGCATAATGTTTGTACTTTTTGGCAAACTCTACTCGTTGTAATCTATGGGCACGACTAAGTGAAGGTTTCTTAATAACCGGTTTAAAATTGAAGCCTTTAGATTTTATCTTCCTTACAATTAAATAAAAACATCTTCTAAATATTAATTTTTTATTTGTTTAACATTAATTGTTTTGTTTTTTAAGCTGCATAATTATAAACTGATCATCCTGTTTGGTTGTTAAACGTTTTCTACCAACTGTAGGTGATCTGGGGCTTGTTTTATTGTTCAAAATGTTGTACACAGTTGAACATCTATTTTTATGCATTCGGCAATTGTTTTAACTTTTGTGCTTTTTTTATAAAAAAATTAAATTAATTTATAATTATACGTAGACAAATAACAACGCTGAGCTGTTTTAACTATAAGCTCAAGGAAATAAAAAGCCTTTATATCAAAATTCCAAATTTTGAAACGGAAAATCAAGCTTGTGTTTAAATTATTAAAAATAATTTAATAATATTTTAGAAAAAAAATTGATTTAAAATTCTTTATATTAAAAATTTTTAAAAATAAATTGTTTATTGACTATTTAAAAATACAATGCAAATTTGTAAATATATATATAAGCAGTGATTTTATTTTTAAAAATATTATTTTTAAAAATAAAAGGAATATAAAATAAAAAAATATTTTTTAATAATTATTTTTGTAAATAAATTTCATATTTTTATATTTAATAAAATTTAACTAGAAAAAGTTAAGGTTTAGGCATTGCATTACCAGCGTATGTATCAAGGTTATATATATTTATTAAAAAATGTAGCGCATCAATAATATATTTATAATGTGTAAAAAAATTATTATGTTAAGAATATACATTAATTTATTTTACAAACAAAAATATAAAAAAAATAGAATGAAATACGTTCCCTACTGTAATTTAGATTTTTTTCCTGTTAAGATTTAAAGCAATTTATTTACTGTAGCATATGTGATTGTGCTCCAAATGTGGTGCGGTTACAACATATTTATTGTTTTTAAGTTAAACTGTAAAACGTGCAAAACAATTAAAATTTTTGGTTTTACAAAAAAATACATAAGAGTAAAGTTACTTGGTCTTTCAAAGTTTTATGCATTTTGATAAAACGTACATCTGTAAAAAAATTATATGTATAATTTTTTTAAATTTTCTTTACGGTTTTGTCGAGATACACAATGATAAAAATTACTGTTGGTATCTATATTCTTCCAATCACAACAAGACTTAATTTAACTAATCAAAATAAACTTATATATTGTAGTAGAATCGTTTATTATTTAATTGTTTTAACAATCAGACAATAGTGTTTTTATTTGATATGTTTGTTAGAATATGTCTAGTTATTTCTAGCTATAACATAAAATTATTATTGGTTGTTTGCTATTAAAATATTGTATAAATGGAACTAAATTAACTATTATTGAGTTTGAAATTTTATTCACAAAACAATGATTATTAGTTACGTATGGAGCATTGTGTCAATTTATGCAATTGCAATGTTGAAAGCAGGTAACACACTTTTTATTATATCTATTATTATTATGTTCTAATTTTGCTAATTATCATATATAATATTGTACGTATACAAAACATTTTATTTTGACATAATAAATTAGGTTAAATTCAAATCAAGCTGGTTCATGTACTAGTTCATGATTCTTTACACTAAATATTAAAAAAACGTTTTTACAAATTATTTAATTAAATCTATTTGCATATTTATGTACATAATTGCATTTGTGAGTCAAAATTTATTATATTTTTCTAGATGCAGGTGCTCCTTGTGTGCAACTAGGATCACCTTGTTTGTCTAGTGGACAATGTTGTCCTGGCGGTTGGTGCAATAATCAACAATGCACACCTACAAAAGGATTTGGTAGAAGCTGTAGATATAATTCTGAATGCACCAGTGGTGTTTGCAAAAATGGAAAATGTGAATAAATGTAAAATTATATTCGGAAGAACTAAATATATGTTTGCGTATATTTAGTAAAAATTTAAAAACGTTTTTTAAATATAACGAATTATTGGATGCAATTTTTGTTGTCTTAATTTACATTACAAACAGGGTTTGCATTATACAGTACATATAACATATTGCTGTTTAAGATGTTTAAATTATAATGAACTATTTGAGTTAAAAAGTATTTTCAAAATGTAGTTATTTAACAAAAACGTTACTAGCAACCGCATAATTAAACAATAAACTCAACATTAAAAAAATATATTTACTAATAAATATTAAACATATAACAATTATAATTTTTTTGTTAAACAACACATAAAACAAGAATTATTTAAAAAAATACAAATTAAGTTGAGGAATGCATTTACATTTTGAAACAAATAACACTATGTAAATAAGTATATTTACTATTTATGTTAAAATATTTATAATTGTTTTTAATAAAATTTTTATTAAAAATAAGCTTGTATACGTCCTGTTTTAAATTAAGATATTTGTATTTACAATATATATTAAACAGAGCGTTGTTTTTTATTAACAAGGTTTTACTTTTTTACATTGTTTATATCTATAGTAGTAAAACGCCGTTTTTGAAAAAAATAATGCAAAGGTTTTTAAGATAAACATTATAAAAACTTGATTAATGCGTTACATTTTTATATTATGTATGACCTTGATACATACGCTGATAATGCGATGCCTAATTATAATTATTATAATAAAACTTTTTTGCTTTAAAAATAAGCATAGGATAACAATTGCAGCAAAAAAAAACAACAAAGCCTCATAATTACAAAGAACTTAAAACAACAACATTTTGTCAAACGTTTTGTGTACTTCTATAAAATATTATTTTTAATTAAATCTTTCTAAACAATTTTTAGTCAAATTTTCTGTGTTGTTTCAACCTTTTAATCGTTTATTCCAAAACCAATTTTACAAAATATTTTTTTTATCTCATTGTAATAATGTAATATAAAGAACGAGAATCAGGTTTTCTCATGACCACATTATTTGAAATGTACTTGCGCTAGATAATCTTTAAAATACTTGTAAAACACGAGCAATAAAAAACATTCATTATATCATTCATTATATAAATTTTATCTGTTTACTTTAAAATTAAAATGATTATTGATACGTACAAACAAAGTTTTGTCTTTTGGAAAATGGAACAACATAAACATTGATTTAAGTTTATGGAAAATTAACATTTCGTAAAACTTAACAATTTTTTACAAACATTTCTAATAAACACATTGCTTAAACGGTTTAAAACTATTTTATAAAATATTAAAAAGACACAATAAGGTTATAATGCGCTAATTACTGCAATTGTTTAGATTTTTTTATTGGGAAGAATAACAATTAATTTTTTTGCCAATTATTTACAACTTGTTTATTATGCAATATTACATTAAACAAATAAACAAACTCATACGCTACAATTTTATTTCTATGTTTGAACATCTTTGCATTTATCTTGTCAAGTTATTCTGTTTTATTGTTTTGAATTGCATAGATCACTTTAATTACAGAAATTTTATCAATACATGTTGCCGGATTTCGGAACACATTCATATATTTATCATTATTAAAAACTTTGAGATTATTTGTTATAAACTGGTTAAATGTTATTAGAAAATGTTTTATTTATTTAAATAATTGCTCATTAACTGTCAGAAGTAAACTACCATTTTTTCCTTAAATGAAAAATTGTTTTTTTAAATTCCCGACAATTGTTTCACAATTTTATACAGAGTTTTAAAATTATTTTTTGTAGCTGCTTTATGTGCTTTTTTGCATCTGTATTCTAACTAATTATTATTGTTTATATAATAGTTTTTTTAAACGTGTTTATTCAAAAATCTTTAATTATCATTAAATATTTCTAAGATAACGGAATTGTGCAGTACATTTGCTGCACAGTGTATTATTGTTTTCTGTAACAAGTTATGAAATGTATATTTTAGAAAATTATAGAATTAGTTTGAGATATTTTAATGCTTAAGTTTTTTAAGTTTTAAAGTAAACATTTTGTATTTTGTACTTTTTAAAATTGTAAACAAAATATTTTAACAAAATTGAGATTAAAACCAACATCCGCACCACGATATGTGCGTACATTTTGCAAAAATTGCCGTTTTGTGTTAATACAAATGTAGTCAATCTGGTTTACTGTTAAGAAAAACCATATCGCTTTATAAGCAAAACCACACTTTTACTGCAATAAAAATTTTACATTCTTTATGTATAAAGAGATATTTTGCAATTAAATACAATCAGTTTTTAAAATAAATGCGTATGTGTAGCGAGGTCTGAATTTGTACAAATATTCGAAAAATTGTTTTATAACAAACTATTAGGAAATGCTATGTAACATTTAACGATTATCCAAGACAATGCTTTAGTGTCCAAACCTCAATGTAATTAAAAACATTTTTAGTATTTTAAAACATGAGGTAAACGGCATGAAAACTGACATTTTAATAAAAATAAAAATTAATCATGTAAAAAATTATATATTGAAAGACGATATTGACACATTGACAAATGTTTATCCAAAACGGCTGAGATATATTAATAAAAGCTTGAATATCACTTACATTACTGACATTATTAAGTTTGTTACTTTTGTTTTGTATATTTATGTATTTTAATAAATAAAACTATATTTTAACTAATTATCTTTATTTTTAAAATTTTTTTATACTATTGGTATTGCGCTTTATTGCTAATACAAATGTTATTTTATACTATATCAAAATATTTTGTGCAAATAATATTAAATGTATATATATATATATAAATTTTTAAATTAAAAAAGAAGTTATACATATATTTAGATATTATTGTAGGTCAAAATAAAAGTTACTTTTGTTACTATTTGTAAAATTGTCTATTTTAGACAATCTCTATAATTATCAATATATATATATATATTGTAAATGTGTACATTATAAATTATTTATTACGGAAAGTATTATATACACATATTAGTTGTTTTACTTACAAACGTTTGCTATAAAAATTAACTGTTATTTTTATTAAAACAAACACAAAACAAACAACAATTATTTAACATTTATTTTAAAATATTCTTAAAAGATATTACATGTTTTAGAGTATATACTAAAAAAAAGTTTATACTAATTTATAATAAACCAGCAACTAACTTATTCGACTGAAAACTATAATAACTAATTCAAAGTAAATTTTAAATGCATTTATTTAAATATTAATACTGGTTTATAAATATAGACGTTTAAGATTTATATAAAAACAAATGGTAATTGGTTTGGTTAATGAAAACAAATAGTTAAATTATGAGGCTGGCAAACAAATTATTATAATTATGTGTAAAATAACCAAAATTATCACAATTTTAAAAACAAAAATGTGCATAATGGTCAAAAAATCCCTATAATAAGCAGAAGCTTCGGTGCTACAATAAATTAAAATTAAAGTACATTAAACAATTTATTGCGTTAAGTTTGCCAAAAAGTACAAACCATGTTTATCAGTTTTCTGGATATTAATATATGTTGTAGATTAGAGTGTAATATTTTATAAGCCATAGACTAAACATTATAATATTATTTATAATCTAAATTTTTTACTCAACCACACTTATACTGCAGTAAAAAGTGCACATTGTTAATGTATAAAAAGTTATTTTGCAATTTAAAACAATCAGTTTTTAAAATAACTGCATACGTGTAGCAATTTAAACAGCCCTAAACTATTTTTGCATTTTAAAACATGAAGTAAATGGCATGAAAACTGACATTTTAATAAAATAATAATTAATTATGTTGTAAAAAATTATATATTGAAGAACGATATTGGTATCTTGACAAATTCCTACTCAAAATAGCTAAGATATATTAATTAAAAGCTTAAATATTAGGTAAATTACTAACATTATTAAGTTTGTTTCTTTTATTTTGTATATCCATGCATTTTTGTAAATAAAACTATATTTTAACTAATAATAATTATTTTTTTACAATTTTTGTGATATTGCTATTGCGCTTTATTGCTAAAACAAATGTTATTGTTTATTATATAAAGAAATTTTGTGCAAATAATATTATATATATATATATATATATATATATATATATATATATATATATATATATATAAATAATTTTAGTACGTATATTTTAATATTAAAGTAGGTCAATATAGGAGTTAATTTTGTCACAACTTAAATATTGTCTATTTTAAACAATCTTTATGATTATCAATATAATTATATTTATATTTTTTGTAAATGTATATATTATAAATGATTTGTTACGGAAAGCATTATATACACATATTAGTTGTTTTACTTACAAACGTTTGTTATAAAAATTAACCGTTATTTTTTTTAAAACAAATACAAATCATACAACTATTACATAACATTTATTTTAAAATACACTTAAAAAATGTTTCTGTTTTTAGAGTATACACTAAAAAAAAGTTTATAGTAATTTATAATAAACAAGCAAATAACTTATTCAACTGAAAACAAAAATAACCGTTTTAAAGTAAATTGTAAATGCTTTTATTTAAATATTAATATTGGCTTATAAATGTAAATATTTAAAATCTATATAAAAACAAATGGTAATCGGTTTGATTAATAAAAACAAATAGTCAAAACATAAGGCTAGCAAACAAACTATTATGTATGTAAACTATTGTGTGTAAAATAAACAAAATTATTACAATTTTGACAACAAAATTGTGTGTGATGGTCAAAAGATACCTATGATAAGCAAAAGCTACGGTGCTCCAATAAATTAAAATAAAAATACATTAAACAATTTGTTGTATTATGCTTGATTGAGTTAAAAAAAACATTTAAAATCTATTTTCTTAAATTGTTTATTTTAGATGTAAAATGTAAATACAATAATAAACATTTAAATCTAAAATTTTTAATTTAAAAAATACAACAAACTAAAACGTATTTGCTGTTAACACAAAAAACCACATTTTAAATTATACATTTTTTAATAAATAAACATACAAATAAAAACAAAAATTTAAAGCATTGGGTTTTCTTTATAATTCAAAATAAAAATATAAAAACACATAAACTGTAAAGTAAATTTATTTTGTATATTATCGTCAGTCACAAACATATAACATTTTAGTATATAAATACAAAAACAAGGGGTGTACAGATAACATTTAAATTAGTACAACTCAAACATTAACACACAAAATCAAAAATGTTTAAAATATTACAATAAAATATTGTATGTAAATTGTTATTTAACGAAAAAAAACATTTTATCAAACCGTTTAATTTTGTTAAATATATTAGACACATTCCTCTACATATAAATACAAATAATTCTAATTTAAAAAACTTTGTTTTAAACAAAAAATATATTATATTTTTATAATACTAATATCCCTTTTTTATACTATAAACATTTAACGTTTAATTTAGGTTATGTTTTTAAATAGTTAATAATAAGCATACTTTTAAAAATGAATTTGATAAAAAATTGTGTTGCTTGTACTTTTTTACTGCTCACTTTATTTGTATGTTTAAAAAACATAATTGTGGTTATATGCATTGTGCTTAATATAAAAATTAAAAGTTATATAATATAATGTAAATAATTTTAGAATTAAAAAATAAACCTGTTTAGTATGTAGTACAATTTTGTGCATAAACAATTACAACCAATGTAATGATAAATGTGGAAACAAAAAGTATAATTATTTAATTTTGCAAAATTAAATATAATTTAAAAAATACATTAAACAGTTATAAATATATTTTTGTATGTTACCTAATACAGGCAAAAATAAACTTTTGTGTTATTAACATTGCACCCTCCTTACAAACAAATAAAAACAATTATTTGCGATTTTTAAATTATAGATATGGTATTATAGTTAATTTGTTATAATTTTTTTGAAGTAAAACACAATATATATATAATATCAATTATTACAATTTTACCTTATAGGAACGTGATTATACTACATTAATATAAATAATTAAACTTTCTATTATTTTAACATTATAAAGAATAATATAAATATACATATTTGAATTAAATTAGTATATGGTATTGTATATTCTACAATAAATGTTACACTTTTGCATTTTTTTGTAGTTACTAAAAATGTTTTAAAAGCACAACCATTTTTTTTGTTTTATTCATCGTAATGATTATATATAAATTAATGTATATCTATATATTACAAACCCCTTTGCTTTAAAAAAATAAGCATGGGGCAATAAGATAACAATTACAGCAAAAATTAACATCAAAGTCTCGTAATTCAAAGAAAACATAAAACAACAAAACGTTTTCATGTATTTAAACATTCTGTCAAACGTTTTGCTTGAGTTTATGAAATATTCATTTCAATTAGATATTTCCGAATAGTTTTAAACCAAGTTTTCTTTGGTTTGCCAACCTTTCTTTTACTATTTACAATTATCCATTCCAAAACCGTTCTTGCTGGTCTTTCGAGCGGTAAACGTAGAATTTGACCAAGTAATTTTTTTTGTCTAATTGTGATGATATCATGGAGTAAACAAAAATTAGTTTTTTTTATAATCTTATTATTTGAAATGTAATCGCGCCAGATAATCTTTAAAATACTTCTAAGACACCGGCGATAAAAAACATCCACCATCTTATCAATCTTGTCCGTACGCTTCCACGTTTCACTCTCATATATTGCCGTAGGAATGATTATTGATGCGTACAAACGAAGTTTTGTCTTTAGGCGAATGGAAGACATGACCATATTGATTTGAGTCTATTAAAGACTGACATTGTCTTACCAAGTCTGGCTTTAACATCAATTTTGGTTTTTCCGTCTGTACCAATGATGCTTCCCAGATATGTAAAAGAATCAACAGTATCAATATTTTGTTTACTAATTTTGATGAGCAAATCATTGTTTGACTTAATGCACAACACTTTTATCTTTAAACAATTAATCCGTAAGTCACTTTTTGTTCGAACAGAGCAACTTGAATTTTGGTATAGCAAACGCACAATATTCACATATTTTAACGGTATTCTGTAAAACTTAACAATTTTCCACAAAGATTCTTGATAAACACTGTTAAAAGCTTTTATAAAATTAATAAAATTAATTGTTAGTAATTGCTGAAATTCTTGATTTTGCTCAATAATGTTACGAAGGGTGAGTATTTGTTTAATACAGCTTTTTCCTTTCCAATAACCTGCTTGTTGTTTTCAAAGGTGATCATCTACCGCATTACTTAAACGATTTAAAATTATTTTGCAAAACACCTTACCAAGAGCAGACAATAAGATCATTCCGTGCCAATTATTCCAATCATTCAGACTTTCTTTTTTGGGAAGAGTAACAAATACTACTTGCCGCCAATTATTTGGAACTTGTTCATTATGCCATATAACATTAAATAAATAAGCAAGCTCACTTGCTACAACATTACCTCCATGTTTCAGCAACTTTGCTGTTATCTTGTTAAATTCTCCTGCCTTATTGGTTTTCAACCTTTAAATTGCATAAATCACTTCAGTTACAGAAATGTCATTAATGCATATTTTCGGATTTTGAGTCACATTCATATCATTATCATTATTAAAATCTATGATATATATATATATATATATATATATATATATATATATGTATATATCTCTCCACAATAAAAGAAACAAAAAATAATGGTGCTTCTAAAACATTTTGAGTTACTACATAAAATGCAAAAGGGTAACTTGTATTGTAAAATATTTAATACCACATACTAATTTAATTCAAATATCTATATTTGTATTATTCTTTATGATGGTAAAATAACATAGGTTGATAACTTATATTGATGTAGTATAATCAAGTTATTATTAAATAAAATTGTAATAATCAATTTATTTAAAAGTTTAATTAATTTTGAGGAACCAGTATCAGGTGACAATACAAAGGTAATAGCGGAGAAGGAACCAACGTATGAGCGCAAGATTCCAACAGCTTTAACTAAACTTAAATCAATCCTCAGGCAAAACAAGACAACATCGCCTCCGAGTAACAAGTTTGGAAGACTTCGAAAAAACAATGTTCGGTTTTCTAACTATATTTTATATTAACTAATTCTTTCTTTTGTCTATTTTATTTTAGAGTTCCAAAATTATAACCAGCGACATTTTGTCTACGAGGGGGTGGTGTAGCGTTTTGGTTTTGTTATTAAAAAAAATAATTAAAAACTATTTCTTATAATTTTTATTATTATAACAATCAATTTTATTATTAGTATTATTGTTATTATTGTTGTATATATTTTTTGTTGTTTTAATGTAACGAATATTCTGGAAGCTTCTTTTTGCTTCACTTTTGTTTTGTCTACGTGACTTATTGTGTCAAGCAATAAACACTTCTGTTTTGTTCGTCTTCTTTCTATCCAGTTAAGGTAAACGGATCAAACCTTGAAAGTATAAGTTGTTTGTGGTTCAATTCACTGTACGTAACCAATTATTTATCCGCGTAGTCTATCGTCTAAATTGGTGGGAACGACACAAATATGCAGTCCAACGATTCGAACCCATATTTCCAGTTAACCCAACCCCAGCCTTCGTCGAGTGAAGTAAATATGGTGAAACAGGAGCAATCAGTAAAGACTGACAAAACATATAAATTCCCATTTATTCTAAATAATCCAGAATTATGGTTCAGTCTAATGAAATCCTCATTTCTACAAAATAATATCAAGGACAAATTAGAAAATTTTTTATCTACGATGCAGGCATTGCCTCTAGAATTGTATACGGAGCTTCGCAGTTTGGTTTTGAGACCAAGCGACCGACCTTATTCTCAGCTAAAAGAGACGGTTCTTCGTAGATATTCAAAAAGTAAACAAGAAGAAATTTATTCCTTTATGAATGCGACAAGAGAATTGGGTGATCGAAAACCATCTGAACTTATCCGCGAGATCCAAAAAGAGGCGTTCGATTTGAGTTTAGACGATATATGGGTAAAGAACTATGGATCAAACATTTACCTGTGGACGTTCAAGCAGCCATTATCAGTCAACAAAACGTTGCATTAGACGATTTGGCTAAAATTGCGGATGAAACAGTTCGAATAACAAAAGTTTGGTCATCGATCAATGCTATCCGACAACCACGAAGCCCAACACCTCATGCGCAAACATATTACCAACCCAAGGCTTGCATTCATTGCCCAATTCATTGCCAAAATACAACGCCTCTAAAATTCATTAGCCCGAAACAAAGTTCAAACACCAAATATTGTTGGTACCACGACACCTTCGGGCAAAAAGCAACAAAATGTACACCCCCATGCTCTTTTCCTACAAGACG
This sequence comes from Cardicola forsteri, assembly GCA_025895645.1. Classification (NCBI taxonomy): domain Eukaryota; kingdom Metazoa; phylum Platyhelminthes; class Trematoda; order Strigeidida; family Aporocotylidae; genus Cardicola; species Cardicola forsteri. The sequence goes on along the minus strand of JAKXYG010001163.1, from coordinate 46,919 downwards.
ATCTCCGAGGAAGAGAATTAATGCCACCTCTTCGTCCAACGTTATTAAAGAAGACAGCAAGTTATTTTATATTTGCAATTCTTTAACAAACACAAAGTGGCTGGTGGACACCGGAGCAGAGATAAGCGTTTACCCTTGCAAAAGTGATAAACAATTTGCAAATGGTCTAATTCTATCGGCAGCCAACGGAACGCCAATTCCAACGTTTGGTTATAAAAGAAAACTATTCAATTCGCCGACCGTTTTTTCGATTGGAAATTTGTGCTAGCAGATCTTCCCCACGGTCTACTGGGTATTGATTTTTTACAGTTTTACGAACTTTTGGTCGATTTAAAGAAAAACGCTTATTAAATCCCAAGGTAAATGAAATTTATATGGGTTGCCATTTTAACCGTAAGGGGATTCATGTTACTGGATTAAAGTACAACCAGAGAAACTTATTGGAAATAAAATGCTTTCATTATTCCCGAAAATAATTAAACTATTGGTAGTAGGAAAATAACATGTTTTAAAAATTGCTCATTATATTGAAACAATGGGACCCCCAGTTGCTTGTCGACCCCGACGTTTATCTGAAGAAAAATTAGCATCGGCAAAGAGAGAATTTAGCGATCTTTTAAGTAAAGGCATTATTCGATCTTGTAATAGCTCATGGGCATCACCACTTTATATAGTCAAAAAGTTGGACGGAACGTGGAGACCATGTGGGAATTACCGTGCTTTAAATGCCGTTACACGTTTCGATAGCTATCCAATTCCTCATATACACGATGTGATTCAAACCTCGCGGGTTGTAACATTTTTTCAAAGATTGATTTAGTTCGAGCGTATCATCAAGTTCCGGTAGCCAAATCAAACATTTGCAAAACGGCTGTCACAACACCATTTGGTTTTTTTGAGTTCCTACAAATGCCATTTGGTCTTCGGAATGCAGCACAAACTTTCCAAAGAGTAATGGATAATATTACTAGAGGTTTGGAATTTGTGTATGTTTATTTGGATGATTTATTTGTTGCATCAAAATTAATCGAGGAACATCACAAGCATTTATATATATTATTAGAAAGATTATTAAATAATAATATTTTAATTAACCAAGGAAAGTGTGTTTTCGAAGTAAAAAATTTAGAATTTTTGGGACATGTAATCTCATCAGAAGGTATACAACCCTGTAAGGAAAAAATTAAAGCAATTAAAAAATTTCCAGAGTCAAAATCTATAAACGAATTACGTTCATATCTGGGATTTTTGAATTTTTATCGTCGTTTTATTCCAAATTGTGCTAAATTTATACAACCGCTTTCAGATTTGTTACGCGGTAATCCTCGTGCAGTTCACTTAGATGAAATAAACAAACAACTTTTTCAGGAAAGTAAAAATTTGCTAGCGGATTTAACTTTGTTGGTTTATCCTGATTACAATCTTCCGTTATGCTTAACAACTGATGCTTCCGACTACGCTATTGTTGCGGTTTTACAACAAAAAGTAAATGAGGTTTGGAAACCATTAGGTTTTTTATCAAAGCGTTTATCAACTACAGAATCAAAATATAGTACTTTCGGACGAGAATTGTTGGCCACTTACGCGGCAGTTAAACATTTTCGACATGCTATAGAAGGTCGAGATTTCGTAATATTAACGGACCATAAATTTTTAACGTACGCCATTCATACGATATTTGATTGTTATTCCCCAAGAGAAGTCCGACATCTCAATTACATTTCACAATTTTCTACAGATATCCGACACATTCAAGGGGAAGCAAACGTAGTTGCAGATGCTTTATCAAGAATTGAGATCAGTTCAGTTAAGTTAAACAAAATTGATTTTGTTGATTTTGCAAAGAAACAACAAGAATATTTACCTTTGGTAAATGAAGTGCGTCAATCAAGTTTGATTTTGGAAGAGATAAAGATTTCGTCGGCGGAAAACAAAATATTATGTGATATTTTTCAGGGTTGTCCTCGGCCTTTGGTTTCCCGAGTTTACATCAAACCGTTTTCGAGGTTCTTCATAATCTTTTACATCCGGGAGTGGCAGCGTCACAGAAACTGTCAGTAAACGTTACGTATGGCCAAATATGCAGAGATATATTAAAATGTGGACAAAACAGTGTATTTCGTGTCAACAATCTAAAGTACACCGACACATTCCTTCACCCATAGTTACCTTTGCTAAACCGGACGCCAGATTTGACCACGTACATATCGATTTAGTGGGACCATTGCCGTTTTCAAAAAGAAATAGTTATATCTTAACATGTATCGACCGGTTTACAAGATGGCTGATAGCAGTTCCTATTAAAGATATTACATCAGAAACAGTAGCAGAGGCTTTCGTGTAAAGATGGGTAGCAAATTTTGGTTGCCTTTCTACAATTACGACCGACCGCGGAGCTCAATTTGAATCTGCATTGTTTAAGAGCCTTATTTCCCTGTTAGGAACGGAACGTATTCGCACTACAGCCTATCACTCCCAAGCAAACGGTTTAGTCAAACGTTTTCACCGACAATTGAAATCTTCATTGAAGGCAGTAGGCAAGACGACCTGGTCAGTAGCATTGCCTCTTATTTTTCTGGGAATCCGTAGTACTATTAAGACAGACATTGATTGTACAAAGTCGGAGTTAGTCTACGGCACAACGCTACGTTTACCAGGTTAATTCTTTAATAATAAAGGATCAACAGTTGACAATCCCGCATTATACGCTGCACGTTTATCTACTCTTATGCAAAAGTTACGGCCTGTCAACACTCGAATACAGAAAAGAAAAATTTTTGCTCCTCAAGCCCTACAGAGTTGCACGCACGTTTTTGTACGTATCGATAGTATTAAGAAACCTTTGGAACCTGCGTATAAGGAACAATTTAGAGTGGTATCTTACACATTGTAAAAACATAGGTGTTAAAATAGATTAAATGATTGTTAACAAAACTTAATAAATTCCTCAATTGTGATAAACAAATATTAATAATATTTCTTTATAACGTTGCAAATTTGCACTGATATATTAATGATTTTAACAAATGCACACAAATAAAGTAAAAAATAATATTTTCTTAAATGCGTGTATTTAAAAAAATCATTTTTAACAAATTTGTAATATATAATATAAAACGATTTACAAAATACTGCAACATTTACCAATCATACAATAGTGCTTTTATTTGATAGTTATTTCCGGTTATAACACAAAATTACAAAAAACTTATAAACATAGTGCTGTTAGTTTTAAAATGCAAATGTATTGCTAAAAGTTATTTGTATTTAAACAAATTGATTTCAGTTTTATGTGTTGCTTAACAAAAAAATTATAATTGTTTTATGTTTAATACGTATTAGTAAAGTTTATTTATTAATGATTAATTATGCGGTTGTTATTAACGTTCATGTTAAACAACTACACTTTCTAAATAAATATTAACTTAATTAGTTCACTTTAATTTAAACAGCTTAAATAACAATATTTGTTATATACATTGTATAATGCATATAAAAACGATTGCGTTTTTCTAAACATATAAATAAAGCGAGCAAAAACAAATAACAAGCAACAAAATCTAAAACTTTTGTACCTATAATAAAAAGCAAGATTATGTTTTAATTATTTTGAAAATGTTTAAATAAAACTAAATTTGTTTTAAATATTTGTAATAAAATTCATTTTCAAAAATATACTAATTATTAACAATTTATAAACATAACCTAAATTAGACGTAAACTGTACATAGTGTAAAAAAGAGATAACAATATTATAAAAATATAAAAATTTTATTCTTAAAACAAAGTTTTTATATTTGAATTACTTGGATTTATACAGAAGGTAATGTGTTAAATTAAATAATATTAATAATTAAACTTTTATACGTATATATTATTGTGAATAAGAGTTTATGGTACTTTGATTATTATCATTACTATTATTGCATATTAATAATAATAAAAAATAAAAAAATAAAAAATAATAATTATAATTATTATTACTATTATAAGTTTTAATACTATCATTATTAATATAATGATTAATATTATTGTTGTTATTATTATTTTTAATTTAATTTAATTTATTATTATTGCCATTAAAAATATTTTTGCTATTATTGTGGTTTTTTGTATCCATTCATTAAATAAATGTCTAGTAAAACTTATTAACATAGTGCTGTTAGTTTTAAAATGTAAATGTATGGCTAAAAGTTATTTGTATTTTAACAAATTAATTCCAGTTTTATGTGTTGTTTAACAAAAACAAATTATAATTATTTTTGTTTAAAATTTATTAGTAAAGTTTATTTATTAGTGATTGATTATGCAATTGTTAGTAAAGTTCATGGTTTAACATGAACATTTTCCAAATATTTATTAACCTAAATAGTTCATTATAATTTAAACAACTTAAATAACAATAATTGTTATATGCACTGTATAATGCAGAAACAAACTGTAATACAAATGAAAACAACAACAATGGCATCCAATAATTCGTTATATTTAAAAAATGAAAAACGTTTACAAATTGTTACTAAATATGCGCAAACTATATTTAGTTTTTCCGAATACAATTTTACATTTATGTACATTTTCCATTTTTGCAAACACCACTGTTGCATTCCGGACCACTTTTACAGCCTCTACCAGATCCTTTTGTAGGCGTGCATCGACCACCAAGGCAAAAACCGCCATAACAACATTGTCCATTAGACAAACAAGTTTCTCCCAACTTTTAACAAGGACTAGCAGCATTTGCAAAAATAAAATAAAAATATAATATATTTTTATTTTATGTTCATAATTGTGAATGTCTTAGTAGAAACATTTTTTAGTAATGTGAGTGCCGGTGACGGAATTCCAACCGATGCCCACCAAATTCTTAATCAAGCACTGTACCGTTAGACCACCGCAGCACAATTAGTATAATAAACAAAATTAAAATATAATAATAATTCATATTATAAAAAATGTGTTACCTGCTTTCAACATTGCAATTGCACAAATCAACGCAATGCTTTAAATGTATCTATTAACCATTGTTTTGTAAATGCAATTTTAAACTGAATAATGGTTAATTTCAGTTTTATTTATACAATATGTTGATAGCAAACAACCAATAATTATTTTGTGTTATAGCTAGAAATAACTAGACATATTCTAACAAACATATCAAATAGAAACATCACCTTTTGATTGGTAAATGCTGCAGTATTTTGTAAATTTCTACAGATTATATATTACAAATTTGTTAAAAATAATTTTTAAGTAAACACAGTTAAGACAATATTTAAAAAAAAATTATATTATTTATGTTTACAACTTTGAATTACTTGAACACAAAAGCTTAGTTTGTGTGCATTTGTTAAAAACATTAATATATTATTGTAAGTATGCAAGGTTATAAAGAAATAATATTAGTACTTGTTTATTAGAAACCAAAAATTTATTAAGTTTTGACAACATTTTTTTATTCCATTTTGACACCAATTTTTTACAAGTTGTGAGACATTTTGTTTGTATTAAAACTATGTTTTTAAATTTTGACATAACAAGTTTTAATTTTTGTAAAAAAAATTAATAAAATACGAAACATTTTTTAATGCACATACATGTTCATATAGATATTGCACATATAAAAATATATTATTAATAATTGTTTAAATTGCACATAAGTTGTTGCACGTACGACATGTAATAAACATAATAATAAGTAAAAAACAAATAATATATTTGTAAATATTTTTATAAGTACATTAATATGTTTTTGAATTGTGTGTTGTAGTAGTAATAATAATAATAACAATAACATTAATAATGGTATAAAATATACTTTTATTAAAAATTATTATTATTATTATTATTATTATTATTGTCATTATGTAATACTAATAATAATAATTTTAACATAAAAGTTTTATAAGCGCTTATTAACAATATTTTATAAATACAAAAGTCGATTCTATTTAAAAGTTTAAATTAATAAAACTACCTGACTTGACACAATAAAAACAAATTTGCAAAAGTATAAGCAACGTTGTAATTTTTGGTTGTTTTTTGTGTAAAGCTGTGCTTATAATTTTTTTAGTGTACCTTCTTCTGTGTTTTTGTGTTTTTGTACGTTTTTGTTTAGGATCATGCTTAAACACTAATTGTTTTTAAAATTTCTTTTGGAAGATTATTATTTGTCTTTTCCAGCAATACATTTTGTTATTTAATTATTTTAGTTTCTGTTTGTTTTTTATACCAGTTTTTATTTAGAAATGGTGTCTACTAGTTTAAATGTTTGTTGCCTTCAACGGTGCAAAAAGTTTGTAAAAGTTGGCTTTATCTGCGCCATTTGCAAAAATTGGTTTTCCGATTGTTTTTGGTTTATTTCCCACAACTTGCAAATAGTACATTGAATTATAATTGCGTGGATTGCAGATAATGTAAGGCAATATCAGTCTTCAATAGACTCAGATCAATATGGTCATGTTCTTCCATTCGCCTAAAGACAAAACTTCGTTTGTACGCATCAATAATCATTCCTACGGCAATATATGGGAGTGAAACGTGGAAACGTACGGACAAGATTGATAAGATGGTGGATGTTTTTTATCGCCGGTGTCTTAGAAGTATTTTAAAAATTACCTGGCGCGATTACATTTCAAATGATGAGATTATAAAAAAACTGACTCTCGTTCACTCCATGACATCATTACAATTAGACGAAGAAAATTACTTGGTCAAATTCTACGTTTACCGCCCAAAAGACCAGCAAAAACGGTTTTGGAATGGACAATTGTAAATGGTAAAAGAAAGGTTGGCAGACCAAAGAAAACTTGGCTAAGAACTATTCGGGAAGATTTAATTGAAATGAATGTTTCATGGGCACAAGCAAAACGTTTGGCAGAATGTTCAAATACATGGAAACATTTTGTTGTCTCATGTTCTCTTTGAATTACGAGACTTTGATGTTAATTTTTTGCTGTAATTGTAATCTTATTGCCCCATGCTTATTTTTTTAAAGCAAAAGGGTTTTGTAATAATAATTAATAATAATTGCAAATGTGAAATTGAATTGCGGGCAACACCTTTTAAGAACGATTACAAGATCAATAAGTTAAACAACATTTTGCATTTAGTAAAAGACAACCACTTTTTGTCCTCAAAAGTCGATGAGCTCAATTCTAAGATTAATTCGGTTACTAATTTTGCAACTAGCTTAGTTGATAATGTTTCCGATTTTTTTAGTAAACCTGATCTAGTCATCTTTTACTCTTCAATTTATTTAACTTTTTATCTAAAAATATATCTTTTTTTAAAACATTAGTTTCTGACATTAGCTTCTTTTTTATGGTATCTAAATTTGTCCTTAAACTATCTTAGAAAAAAATTATTGACAATGCTAAGAACTACGCTGACTGCGTCAAACGCAAACGTAATTTGTTTAGTTAGAGGAGTCAGCCTTGATATAACTAACTAAAAAAATTAGTTTTTGTTATTGTTAAAAACTTATTAATTGGTAAATTATTTTGTAAGCGGAAACATATATATCCTTGAATCCTTGTTTTTTTTTCTCTTTTTCTTTAAAAAAGTAAGTAATCCTTAAACATTAGACCAATGTCAAGTCTCAATTTTGAAGGAAGCAATGTCACCAAAAGTCTTTCCTTATCGAAACGTGTAACAAAACAGTCTATTTAGTTGTTGGGTCCTCTACTATTAAGACATTGTTATTTCTGTTATATCGCTCCTCAACTTTTTCTCATCACATTGAGGTTATCAATAAACTAAAACATATCCTAGCCTTACTTTTTAAACACTTTGTTATTATGGGTGATTTTAATTGCTTTTCTATTAATTGGATTTTCCTTTCCAACTCATATAATTTTTTCGATTTTAATATTTTGGATTTTTGCACTTTACATGCACTAAAACAACATGTATGCTCTTTAAAAATATTTAGAACCGACTGTAATCCCTCTTGTCTTACGGAAATTATTGCGCCTTACCTAGCCTATACTTTTAATTAGTCGGAATTAATTGATCAAATTTTTTTATAATAGATGGTTGCCTTTATAAGACCCATCTACAAGTCAAGTTGTAGGTTTAAACCAAATAACTACAAACTTATTAGATTTATTTTTTTTCAAAACATAATTATGGAAAGGTTAATAAGATCCCATATACTTGAAGACCTTATCAGTTTTAATATAGTTAATCTCGCATAACATGGTTTTATGGACAAGAAGTCATGTCTTACAAAATTAATTATTTACACAAATAGCATTACTGAATTACTTAATAATTATAGATCAGTTAATGCTATATACTTTGTTTTACGAAAATTTTCAATATAAATTATTGGTGTAGGGATTATAGGCCCAATCTTACATTGAATAAAAAGTTTTATTTATAATTGTACCTTTAAGATTAGAGTTGGTTTAAATTTCTCTCTCTCTAGTATAATCTTTTTTGGTGTACCAAAAGGATCTGTTTTAGTTCCCTTTTTATTCATTCTTTTTATAAACAATTTGCCTTTATGTTTACACTCAAATATACTGTTTAATGTCAATAATCTGAAAATTTGGGGTACTAACGCTGAATCATTATAAACTGACATTACCAGCATATTTAACTAGTTGTATCCAATTAGCTACCACTTAATTAGACTAAATACAGGCACATATTCTTTGAAAAACCCTTTGGTAACGCTTTTCTCTAAATTCTCAGCTTATTGATTTAGTAAACCCAATCAAGGACCTAAGAGTCATTTTTAATTTTTTTTTCTTATTTACTAAACATTATTATAGAGCTATTTAAAAGTGTTACAAATTTATTACGTTTTTTAAAAGGGATCTTGGAACAATTTATCCTAATATTTTACGTTTACTTTATATGTTGCACTTATGATTACATTTGGAATACTGTGCCCAAGTCATAGCCCTAATTTTAAAATCCAATATGTATAAACTACTTCGGTTCAAAGGGCTGTCACTAAACTGCTCCGAGGTTTTAAATATATATCCTAATTTCAAAAACCCTAATTCCTAAAATTGTTTTTCTTAAGTGATAGGCGTCTCCGTGGTAATATTATTCTGACTCATTAATTATATAATTCTGACTCTTTTTTGCCCCTTTTTTACTTAAGTTTAAAACTTTTTTAGAAAGCAGAATTTTAAGTTGACAAAGCCCAGGGTATGTTCCAGACTGAGAAATCATTATTTTTGTTATAAAACAATTACTGCATAAAACAACCTACCAGCCAAAGTAGTATTTACGTTATCACTCCTAGCTTCTATAAAGGCATATGATGATCATAAGTTTTTTAAGTTTAAATAATACAACTCTTTCTTTTCGTTATTTTTAACTAACCACTTATTTATTTTACTTATTATTATTGTATTATTTTAATATAATTTAATAAATAAAACCAATAAACAAAAGCAGTTTCTTTCCTAATTAACTCGTGTATCTACCTGAAACCTGTTTAAATTAATGTTAAATGCACATTCAAATCTACCCCCAATATAAAGTCAAAATAATTATCAGAATACACGTACAATTATTCCAATCTATATAAATAAAAATAATTTTTTTAAAACGTTGAATTAAAATTTTAAAACAGCTTGAATAATTTATTATTTACGTTTAACTTTGAAATTCTGCCTATCTACTCAGTTTCTTGGCTGATTGCATTGTTTGTAAAATAAACAATAGTGATAAAAAAGGTTATTATTTTACCCAAAATGAATATCATGTTATTAAACAATTAAAACCTAAAGGATTTTTACAAAACGAAAAAGCTATTTTATACAGAGTTAACAATTGAATAATTTATCGGATTATTAATTGTCAAAAATACATTAACTTCTAATTTAGCAACAAAATAAAATAGTACCGTTTATTCAAACTTAAAAACAAAGATACGTTGTCAAAAAACATTTGATTTAATAAACTACATACATTGTACAAGTTTAATAATTAAAATTACGTTTCCGATGTTGTTTATATTTTACTTTTTTGTATAAACATTACATTTTTTTATTATTTTTATTAATTTGAATGTTTTACGGCGAACATTTTTTAACAGTGGACATTTTAGCAAAACCGCATCTAGTGCTAGTGGTGGGATACAAACCCATAAAATAATTGCACTTATTTAAAATAACAAATCTAACTGCAGTTTAATACTTAGTGTTAATAAATAAATATAATATTTGTTTTATTTAAAAAAAATAATTAAATAGACAATGATACTGTTATGAAACAGTTAACGTAAAGAAATATATTATAACTGTAAACTAACAAACAAATTATGTAATATATTTAACTATATAAAAAATTATAATAAATAAAAAAAAGTTAAATTAATTCAGATATTGTATTATGCAAACGCAGTATTATTATTTTTAATTTTTTTTCTAAAAACCACTTCGTATATAAAAGATTATATTTTAATATGTATTACATACAAAATATTGAATTGATTTTATTTAAATAATAAAACGAAATTAAGTTATACAATATTTATTTCAACGTTTGTTTATTTTTAATATTTTAAACACAAAGTGCATAATCAAAATAAGTACAGCATTAAATTAATTGTAAAAAATTATGCAATTAACTAAATTGATTTTTAATGTAAGAATATATATTAGTTAATTGGCCTAATTTCAGATTTTAAAAATAAAAGTTGAATAAATTAATATCTATTACACTTTAAATAAAATTAATTTAATTTTTTGTATATAATACATATTAAAATATAATCTTTTATATACAAAATGGTTTTTGGAAGAAAATGAAAAATAATAATACTGCGTTTGCATAATAATATATCTAAATTAATTTATTATTTGTTTAATTGCAACATGTCAAAATATACTTTAAATAATATTTTTATTTATAATAATAATCTAGTATAAATGTAGCAATATCTTTATAATTTAAAGTTTAAAAGTAAACAAATGCTTTGTTAAAATTAAAAATTTATTAATTAACGTACAAATATATAAATATATATTAGACACATTACCTTCTATATAAATCCTAATAATTCTAATTTAAAGAATTTAGTTTTAAAAATAAAATATGTTATGTTTATAAAATCGCTTTGAAATTGTGATAATTAATTTATTAAAAATTTAGTAAACTGTTAATTTTAAAATAGTGTTGTTTTACTTTAAAAAAATTAAAACAAAATAACTTTACACCATTTTTTAACTTATAAACTACAAATAAATGTTTGCATTTGTTTGCAAGAAAAGCGCAACGTTAATAAACCAAAATTTAAATATTGTCTGTATCAGGTAAAAAAACATAAGCCATAGGCAACAGTTTATTTGTAATATTTTAAACAAAAAGTGTGTAATTGCAAACAAACACAACATTAAATTAATTGTAGTAAATTACTTTAATAGTTAGATAATTTTAATACTTAGAATCACATCTTATTGTAGGTAAAGAAAACTGCCATTATGCAACTATCTAAATTGACTTTAAATTCAAATATATAAATTAATTGATCGGCTTTATTTTAGATCCTTGAAATAAATATTGTATAACTTAATTTCGTTTTATTATTTAAATAAAATCAATTCAATATTTTGTATGTAATACATATTAAAATATAATCTTTTATATACGAAGTGGTTTTTAGAAAAAAAATTAAAAATAATAATACTGCGTTTGCATAATACAATATCTGAATTAATTTAACTTTTTTTTATTTATTATAATTTTTTATATAGTTAAATATATTACATAATTTGTTTGTTAGTTTACAGTTATAATATATTTCTTTACGTTAACTGTTTCATAACAGTATCATTGTCTATTTAATTATTTTTTTTAAATAAAACAAATATTATATTTATTTATTAACACTAAGTATTAAACTGCAGTTAGATTTGTTATTTTAAATAAGTGCAATTATTTTATGGGTTTGTATCCCACCACTAGCACTAGATGCGGTTTTGCTAAAATGTCCACTGTTAAAAAATGTTCGCCGTAAAACATTCAAATTAATAAAAATAATAAAAAAATGTAATGTTTATACAAAAAAGTAAAATATAAACAACATCGGAAACGTAATTTTAATTATTAAACTTGTACAATGTATGTAGTTTATTAAATCAAATGTTTTTTGACAACGTATCTTTGTTTTTAAGTTTGAATAAACGGTACTATTTTATTTTGTTGCTAAATTAGAAGTTAATGTATTTTTGACAATTAATAATCCGATAAATTATTCAATTGTTAACTCTGTATAAAATAGCTTTTTCGTTTTGTAAAAATCCTTTAGGTTTTAATTGTTTAATAACATGATATTCATTTTGGGTAAAATAATAACCTTTTTTATCACTATTGTTTATTTTACAAACAATGCAATCAGAAAAGAAACTGAGTAGATGGGCAGAATTTCAAGGTTAAACGTAAATAATAAATTATTCAAGCTGTTTTAAAATTTTAATTCAACGTTTTTTAAAAATTATTTTTATTTATATAGATTGGTGGTAGATTTGAATGTACGTTTAACCTCAATTTGCAGGATTAATTATTGTTTATTTTTAATTAATCACAAAATAACAATAGTTTTATTATTATAAACATTATGTAGCGTTAATTTATTTTCTATGTTTATATAAATGTAGTTAATGTAATGTGCTTTTTTACCGGACCTATCCTTTTCAGATAAATATTTCTAAATATCTGGACAATAACTATTAAGCACATAATATTATTTTTTATTTTTAATATTCATTTTAACAAAAAAAAACAAGTGGAAATAACAAATTAATTTAAACTTGGTACTCCTATGTATTTTTGCGTTAATAATTTAAAATGGTAGTAGTTATATTATTAATAATATTAATATTAAATGAAGATTATTATAACAATTGTTACAAATATTAAAATACTTAAAAAAAGGTTAATTACTTAATGTAGTTAATCAATATTTTGCTTAATATATTATATATGTTTTTGAAAAACAAACTGTTTATTACTACGTTGCTTATAGTTTAACAAATTTGTTTTCATTGTGTTAAGTCAAGTAGTTTTATTAATTTGAACTTTTAAATAGAATCGACTTTTGTATGTATAAAATATTGTTAATAAACGTTTATAGAATTTTTATGTTAGAATTAATATTATCATTATTGTTACATAATAATAATAATAATAATAATAATAATTAATATAATCATTGTAAGTATAATTATTAACATTATCATTACTAGTTTAATTGTTTCTAGTATTATTATAAATATTATAATTAATATTATTGAGATTTTTATTATTTTTTAATTATTATTATAATAACTGTTACTACAAGTTTTGTTGTTATTATTGCGGTATTTTGTTGACATTAATTTTTAAATTTTACCGTATCTTTTCATTAATTACATATCTAGTAAAAATGGATAACTTGCTAGTTGATATACAACCTACTTTTACTTACATTTTAGTTAAACTCGTTATTTGCCTGTACTACAACAAACAATTTAAAAACATATTATTGTACTTATAGAAATATTTACTAATATATTATTTGTTGTTTACTTGTCATGTTTAAAACATGTTATACGTTTAACAACTTATGTGCCATTTAAACAATTATTAATAATAATATATCGTTTTTTGTATAATGTTTATATAAACATTTATGTGCATGTTCTACATATTTTAAATTGTTTTTTTTTACAAAAATTAGCACTTGTTACGTTAACAATATAGTTTTACAACTAATAAATATTTCACAAATTGTAAAAAAATAGGTGACAAAATAGAATAAGTAATTGTTGTCAAAACATAATAATGTTTTTGAATGTAATAAGCCAATGCTAATCATAATTCTCTATAACGTTGCACATTTGTACTGATATATAAATGCTTTTTACAAATGCACACAAACTAAGCTTCTGTGTTTAATTAATTTAAAGTCGTAAACATTAATAATATAAATAAAAAATAATACTGTTTTAATTGTGTTTACTTAAAAATTATTTTTAACAAATTTGTAATATATAATCTGTAGAAATTTACAAAATACTGCAGCCTTTACCAATCAAAAGGTAATGTTTCTATTTGATATGTTTGTTAAAATATGTCTAGTTACTTCTAGCTATAACACAAAATAATTATTGGTTGTTTGCTATCAACATATTGTATAAATGGAACTGAAATCAACCATTATTCAGTTTGAAATTTTATCTGCAAAACCATGGTTAATAGTTACATATGGAGCATTGCGTTAATTTGTGCAATTGCAATGTTGAAAGCAGGTAACACACTTTTTATAATATGAATTATTATTATATTTTAATTTTGTTTATTATACTAATTGGGCTGCGGTGGTCTAACGGTACAGTGCTTGCTTAAGACTTTGGTGGGCATTGGTTGGAATTCCGTTACCGGCACTCACATGCGGGTGTACATATGGCTTTGCTAATATTTCCATTACTAAAAAATGTTTCTACTAAAACATTCACAATTATGAACATAAAATAAAAATGCATTATATTTTTATTTTATTTTTTGCAGATGCTGCTAGTCCTTGTCAAAAGTTCGGAGAAACTTGTTTGTCTAATGGACAATGTTGTTATGGCGGTTTTTGCCTTGGTGGTCGATGCACGCCTACAAAAGGATCTGGTAGAGGCTGTAAAAGTGGTCCGGAATGCAACAGTGGTGTTTGCAAAAATGGAAAATGTACATAAATGTAAAATTGTATTCGGAAAAACTAAATATAGTTTGCGCATATTTAGTAACAATTTGTAAACGTTTTTCATTTTTTAAATATAACGAATTATTGGATGCCATTGTTGTTGTTTTTATTTGTATTACAGTTTGTTTCTGCATTATACAGTGCATATAACAAAAATTGTTATTAAAGCTGTTTAAATTAAAGTAAACTAATTAAGTTAATATTTATTTAGAAAGTGTAGTTGTTTAACATGAACGTTAATTACAACCGCATAATTAATCATTAATAAATAAACTTTACTAATAAGTATTAAACATAAAACAATTATATTTTTTTTGTTAAGCAACACATAAAACTGAAATCAATTTGTTTAAATACAAATAACTTTTACCAATACATCTGCATTTTAAAATTAATAGCACTATGTTAATAAATTTTTTGTAATTTTGTGTTATAACCAGAAATAACTATCAAATAGAAGCACTATTGTATGATTGGTAAATGTTGCAATATTTTGTAAATCGTTTTATATTATATATTACAAATTTGTTAAAAATGATTTTTTTAAATACACGCATTTAAGAAAATATTATTTTTTACGTTATTTGTGTGCATTTGTTAAAATCATTAATATATCAGTGCAAATTTGCAACGTTATAAAAAAATATTTTTAATATTTGTTTATCACAATTGAGGAATTTATTAAGTTTTGTTAACAATCATTTAATCTATTTTAACACCTATGTTTTTACAATGTGTAAAATATTTATTAGTATTAGAACTATATTTATAAATTTTGACATAACAAGTGTCAATTTTTGTAAAATAATTACAAAAATGTAAACTATTTTTTGATGTACATAAATGTTAATATAAACATTATACAAAAAACAATATATTATTATTAATAATAGTTTAAATGGCATACAAGTTGTTAAACGTATAACTTAATAAAACATAAACAACAAATATTTTATAGGTAAATATTTTTATAAGTATAATAATATTTATTTAAATTGTGTGTTGTAGTAGAGGTCAGTAAGAAGTTTAAATAAAATATAAATAAACGTAGGTTGTATATCAACTAGCAAAGTATCCATTTTTACTAGACATTTATTTAATAAATAGATACAAAAAATGAAAATATTAACAAGAAAACGTTTAATGGCAGTAATAATAATTATAATAAAATTTAAAATAAGTTTTATATTTTTATAATATTATTATCTCTTTTTTACACTATGAACAGTTTACGTCTAATTTAGGTTATGTTTATAAATTGTTAATAATTAGTATATTTTTGAAAATGAATTTTATTACAAATATTTAAAACAAATTTAGTTTTATTTTAACATTTTTAAAATAATTTAAACATAATCATGCTTTTTATTATAGGTACAAAAATTTTAGATTTTGTTGCTTGTTATTTGTTTTTGCTCGCTTTATTTATATGTTTAGAAAAACGCGATCGTTTTTATATGCATTCTGTTTGATATAAAAAATTAAAGGCTATATAATATAATGTAAATATTTTAAAAATAAACAGCTATAACATTTTGTTATAAACTGATTAAATGTTTATTGAAAATGTTTTGTTTATCTAAATGATTGCTTATTATTTGTCAAAAGTAAACTTTTATTTTTTCCTTTGATTGGAAAATTGTTTTTTTTTTAAATTCCCAACTATTGTTTAACAATTTTATACAAAATTTTAAAACTATTTTTAGCAGTTTCTTTATGTGCTTTTTTGCATCTGTTTTTAACTAATTATTATTATTTATTATATTTCCAAAATAATGGAATTTTGGAGCAACATATTTCAACTAGTACATTTGCTGCACAATGTGTAATTGTTTTTTGTAGCAAGTTATAAAATGTATATTTAAAAAAATTATAGAATTAGTTTGAAATATTTTAATGCTTAAGTTTTTAAGTTTTGATGTAAACTTTTTGCATTTTATTTTTTCTTAAATTGTGAAAAAAATAATTTAAGATTGTGATCAAAACCAACATTCGCATCACAATTTGTGCGTACATCTTGCAAAAAAGATTGTCATTGTGTGTTAATATAAATGTAGGCAATTTGCTTTACTGTTTTTATGTTTAAGAAAACCACATTGTTTTGTAAGAAAACAGTATGTTATTAACACCCATTTAACAATAACTTTTTAGCATAAACAATTTATAACCATTATTATTAATGCTATCAGCATAACCATGTGGTCAAATATTTCAAAAGAACTTAAATTTGTTTTTGTTTAATTTTGCATTAAAATAACCGATTAATATATAATTGCTTTTTTTAAAAACATAATTTAACAAGCTTTGTAAATAATTAAAATCGTTAATTTTTTGGTTTATCTCGGTAGCCCCAGAAGGGGCATAGACTTGCACAATTGTTACTTTTTGGTACAAACTAGACGGAGTTGCAATGCTTAAAGTTTAACATTTTTAAATAAAATTTATTTTATATTAAAATATGTAATTTTTTTACAAAAATAATTATTAGAAATATATTTTAATTTTACATAATTTTTAATGTTAAAAGTAATAATATTTAAAACAAAATAACTGCTCACACATATCTATACAAATGTACTCTAAATTTTTAAATAATTAAAAATTTATTTATTTATTGTAATGGTGTTGTCATATAAAAAAAATTAAAACATTTTTTTTTACTTATAAAATTACTTTAAATATTTTTAGCACAAGTTTTATTTTTATTTACCCTTTTAAAGTTTGTAATTTTGATAAAAAGGTTTCTTATTTTTGTGCATTTGTTATTTATGATAAAAGCCGCTTAACGTCGTTATTTATCTCCCCATAATTATAAATTGAATCAGAGTTTTTATAAAAAAGGCACAACAGTTAAAATAATTGCAACATAAATAAAAGTAGATGTTTTAATTGTATGTCACATTTTGAACAATAGAATATGCCTCAGATCATTTACAGTTGGAAACAAATGTTTAACAAGCAAACAAGATTATTCATTTTATAATTATACAAATTAAAAAACACCAAATTATAAACAAAAAACAAATAAAAAATAAAAATATAAACAAGTTTTTATATTTAATTGTAAAAAAAGGAAAAAAACTAAAAATTTTAAACCATGTGCATCCTCTTTCAGGATATTAATATTTGCTACAGATTAGAGTGCAATATCCTATAAATTATGGACTGAACATTATAATGGTATTTATAATTAACATTTTTTACTTAACCAAACTAGGCAGAAATAATTTAATTTAGCCAGTCCCAAGCCTGGATAAAAGAGGAGAGTTTGAGCGCAAAATTAGCAACCTGGCCTCCGTAAAAGATTTATACTGCTACGGAAACAATCAAGAACACGTTATTCCGGCAAATAACGGCAAAATAGTGATTACATTTATTTGGATAACAAAGTTACAGAAATAATAAGGTTAAGTGAAAGCCGAAAGTAAACTCAATCTTCGATTTGCAGAATCTTTAATGCCAAAAGGGTTTCGTTTAATGTATAATATTATATACTCAACCACACTTGTACTGCAATAAAAATTGCATATTATTTATATATAAAAATATGTTTTGCAATTAAACAAAATCAGTTTTTAAAATAGATGCGTTAATGTAGCAATTTAAACAGCCCTAAATTTGTACACATATTTAAAAAATTGCATTATAACAAACTATTTCAAAATGATACATATAAATTAACAATCATTTAAGACAAGGATTCTGTGTCTAGACCTCAATGTAATTAAAAACTTTTTTTAGTATTTTGAAACATGGGATAAATGGCATGGAAATTGACATTTTAATAAAAATAAAAGTTAATCATGTAAAAAAATATACATTTTTACAAAAATAATTAGTAAAAATATTTTTTAATTTTACAAAATTTTTACTATTAAAAGAAATAATATTTAACTGCTCACATATAATTATGTTGTAAAATAGTATATATTCAAGGACAATATTAGTACATTAACAAATTTCTACTCAAAATGGCCAAGATAAACTTGTCAAAAGCTTGAATATTACTTAAATTACTAACATTATTAATTTTTTTATTTTGTATATTTATGTATTTTAGTAAATAAAACTATATTTTAACTTAGTATCTTTATTTTTTAAAAGTTTTTATAATATTGGTATTGCACTTTATTGTTAAATAAATGTTATTTAATATTATGTCAAAAATGTTGTGCAAGTAATATTAAATGTATATATATATATGCTTAAATAAAAAAAAAGTTGTTACGTATATTAAAATTTTATAGTAGGTCAATATAGGAGTTACTTTTGTTACTAACTGTATATTGTCTATATTGAAAAATCTTTATAATTATCAACATATTTTTTTTTGTAAATGTGTATATTATAAATTATGTTTTACGGAAAGTATTACGTACACATATATGTTGTTCTACTTACAAACGTTTACTATAAAAATTAACCGTTATCTTTATTAAAACAAACACAAATCATATAACAATTTTTTAACATTTATTCTAAAATATACTTTAAAAATATTATTGTTTTTAGAATATACACTAAAAAATACACAATAAACTTATTAACATAGTGCTGTTAGTTTAAAATGTAAATGTGTTGCCAAAAGTTATTTGTATTTGAACAAATAAATTTTTATGTTGTATATGTTGTCTAACAAAAAAAATTGTAATTTTTATATGTTTAATATTTATTAGTAAAATTTATTTTTGTTAGTGATTAATTATGCAGTTGTTAGTAATGTTTTTAGAATATACACTAAAAAAAATTTAAAGTAATTTATAATAAAAAAGCAACTAACTTATACGACTGAAAACAATAATAACTATTTTAAAGTAAACTGTAAATGTTTTTATTTAAATATTAATATTAGCCTATAAGTATAAACGTTTTAAATCTATATAAAAACAAATGGTAATTGGTTTGGTTGATAAAAACAAATTGTTAAAACATAAGGCTAGCAAACAAAATATTAAAATTATGTGTAAAATAAACAAAATTATCACAATTTTAACATCAAAATTGTGAGATAGTCACAAAATACTTATGATATACAAAAGCTTCGTTGTTGCAATAAATAAATGCGGGTTCCTGTTTGATATTGCTAAAAGGTCCACTGTTAAAACATGTTAGTCCTGAAACATTCAAATTAATAAAAATAAATAAAAAAGTATTACATAAACAACATCGGGAACGTAACATTAATTATATAATCAAATGTAATTAAATGTATTTTAACAAATTATCTATGTTTATAAATTTGAATAAACGGTACTATTTTATTTTATTGCTAAAATAAAAATTAATGTATTTTTGACTACTGATAATTAGATAAATTATTTAAAGATTAACTCTTTATACAATCGCAAAATTGTTTTGTAAAAATATTAATGTACTTATAGAAAGATTTACTAATTTATTGTTTTTTGTTCACTTACTATTACATGTTATAGTTTTAACAACTTATGTGCTATTTAAATAATTATTAATAATATTATACTGTTTTTTGTATAATGTCTAAATCTACATTTATATGCATTAAAAAATCTTATATTAAAAAACGTTTTTTTTACAAAAATTGGCACTTGTTATGTCGAAGTTTATAAATATACTTCTAATACTCATAATTATATCACAAATTGTGAAAAAAAATTGATGTTAATATATAGTAAGTGTATGTTCTCAAAATTAAAAAAAATATTGTTTGTAATAAACAAATTCTAATATTATTTTTGTAAAACGTTGCACATTTGCACTGATATATTAATATTTTTTAATAAAACACATAAATAAAGTTTGTGTGCTTAAATAATTTAAAATTGTAAACATAAATAATATAAGTAAAAAATAATACTGTCTTAACTGTGTTTATATAAAAATTGTTTTTAACAAATTTGTAATATATAATCTATAGCAATTTACAAAATACTGCAGCACTTTTTAATCAAAATATAATGTTTTTATTTAATATGTTTGTTAGAATATGTCTAGTTATTTTTAGTTATTACACAAATTAATTATTAGTTGTTTGCTATTAAATTATTGTATAAATAAAACTGAAATCAACTATTATTTAGTTTAAACTTTTATCTACAAAACAATTGTTAATAGTTACATGTAGTGCATTGCGTTGATTTGTGCAATTGCAATGTTGAAAACAGATAACACACTTTTTATTATATGTATTATAATTATGTTTTAATTTTGTTTATTATTCTAATCTTGCTGCGGTGGTTTAACGGTACAGTGCTTAATGTAGACTTTGGTAAACATTAGTTTAAATTTTATTAACGGCACTCAAATGCGGGTGTACATATAGCGGTTTAAAAGTTCCACTGCTAAAAAATGTTACTACTAAATTATTTATAATTATAAACATTAAATAATAAATATATTATATTTTTAATATATTTTTGCGGATTCCGGTTATCCTTGTCAAAATACTGGACAAATTTGTACCTCAAGTAGTCAATGTTGTAGTGCATTAATTTGCATTAATAAACTGTTAGGACGATACCAAACCACAATCGATAAATGACTCATTGGACCAATCATAATAAAGTCCGAGTGTGGGACAGACAGCCAGTAAAGTAGATATCAAGCCCACTCCTATATATATGTTATGTGTAATTTGGAATATTTGATTTTGGTCTAAACGTGTTTTGATTTCTTGCTTTGAACTCTGGGACTAGTGGGTTAGCAACTTAAAGTATTCCAACAATAAATATCTCAGTTAAACACTAATTTGCCCAACACCCAGGCATAACATAAACGATGCATGTTTAAAAAATAATTTTATAGTAGTTGTAAAGATGGTTTGGAATGCAACAGTAGTGCTTTCAAAAATAAAAAAATGTAAATAAATGTATATGTAAAAAACTAAACATACGTTTGTGCAAATGTAGTAACAATTTGTAAAAATACCATTGTTGTTGTTTTAATTTGCATTACAGTTTGGTTTTGCAATATACATTGTATACAACAAATGCTGTTATTTAAACTAAATAAATTAAAATAAACTAATTGAGTTAATAATTATTTTAAAAGTGTAGTTATTTAACATAAAAATTACTAACAACCGCATAATTAAACACTAATAAATAAATTATACAAAAAACTATTAAACAATTAACAATTATAATTTTTTTTTGTTATACAACATATAAAATTAAAATCTATTTGTTAAAATACAAATAATTTTGAAGAATACATTTACATATCAAAGTTAATAGTACCATGTTAATAAATACATTTATTATTTGTGTTAAAGCATTTATAATTGTTTTTAATAAAATTATTATTAGAATTAAACTAGTATACGTTTTTTTTTTAAATTAAAATATTTTTATTTACACTATATATTAAACGGTCCGTTGATCTTTATTAACAATGTTTAAACATTGACATTGTTTATATTTGTAATAATTAGCGCGTTATAACCTTTTTATATTTTTTACATTATATGTTTTACAAAACAAAAAAAAACTGTTAAAATAATGCAGTAGATAAATATTTAAAAAAACTAACAAGTTTTTAAAACAAAAAAAATATACTAAACATACACTCGCTTTCTGTAACATTATTGAAAAATTTAAGGAATTTTAATTACTTACAAACAATTTTATTAATTTTATAAAATCTTTTGACATTGTTTATTAAAAATTGTTGTAAAAAATTGTAAAATGTTACGAAATACCGTTAAATTATGTAAATATTATTAGTTTGTAAATGAAAATAAAAATTGTTGTGTTTAAACAAAACGTAATTATACTTGTCTGTTTAAAATTGCTACGGGTTTATGCAAACAATGTATTTTATTACTGTTTTTGTTTCTTTTGGTAATTAATTTTATTATGGCTTAGTCAGTCATATTTTATTTTATAGTAATAAATAATACCAAGGTAAAACCATTGACAGATTAAAATTTTTTAGCTGTTAATATTCTACTCAATGCAACTCCGGAAATAATGCAAAGTGTAACAACATATTTTATTAATGTTAATTCTTGTATTAGTTTAAAGATTATTATTATTATTATTATTATTATTATTATTATTAAGCTTTAATATTTTACTAAAAATATATTTAGCGTAAAATACATTTTCACCATTAATATAAAAAAAGTAGTAAAACAAATAATGGGATTAAAATGAAATAGAATGTCATATGTTAATTAATATAAATATAGTCTATATAGTATGCATGTAATTTTTAAAAAAATATTAAAAATTGCTATACATAGAATGAGTCATTATAAGGCACACTTGTTACATTATACTGTGAGATGTCCAAATTACTTTAAATAAATGCGTAGGTAGGACAATTCCTACTTTGATAAGTTTCTTAGTAGTTCAATTTTCTTTGATTCTAAATTGGTTAATACTCTGGATAAGTATGGCAGACATAAATTTTTGTATTAATTAGTTTTGGTTTTTATGTGCAGTTAAGTTACTTTTGTTTTTTCAAAAGCTTTAGAATTGTTAAAAGCTGCATGTAGCAAGTGATTGTTTTTATTTTCAATCCTTGATGCTAATTGTATACAGGATTTAAAATGTTTATCAACAATATCATTTAATAAGATAAAATATTTAAATCCTGCAGATTTTAATAACATTAATATGCATGTTTTTTAAACAACGTAATCCTGTTTTAATAAACCAGAAAAAAATATAAGTAAGCAATATAATATCAAAAGATAAAAACATGATGTAATGAACAATTTAGTAATATAATTGTTAATATTTAGTTTTTTTAATTTTCTTATATAGTAGCATAAGGATTTGGTTTTTTAAAATATATGCTCTACATGATTACACAAGGTAAGTATGCTATTTATGTGTACACCAAGATATTTAATTTTGTTACAGGAGCATATATTTGTTTAATTTAATTTGAATGTTTTGTTTAATTCCATTGTTTCTCTTAGACGCCTTGTTGTAAATTTAACAAACTTGCATTTTGATAGATTTAAATTGAGATCAAAGTTAGCAGATCATTTTTTAATTTTATTAATAAAATTTTTAAATTTGTTTAAATCATTGTTTGAAAAAATATTTGTGCACAATACCATATCATCTGCAAATTTAAATAAAAATGATGGCTTTGGCACTAACAATGGATCTACGTACAGTGAAAATAAAAACGGAGGTAGTACTGCACCTTATGGAACTCAATTATTATTTTCTGTTTACACTGATTTATTACGACCAATTTGTGTAAAATGTTTTTTGAGAAAACATTTTGTAGCCAGTTTAAAATGTGGTTGGGCATTTTAAGTAGCTCAAGTCGTTTAAGTAATTTTTCTCTTGATGTGTTATTGAAAGCAGATTTGTAATCTAGAAACATGCAATATATTAAACATTTTCCTTTATGAAGCGATTCAGTAATGTAATAAACAAGGCTGGCTACACAGTCTAGAGCAAAATAATTATTTTTATATGCAAATTGATAATAATTATTACTAATGTTCAATATAGGCTTGAAGTCGTTTAGTATTATTTTCTCAGTTAATTTTAAAAACACTGAGGTGCAAGCAATTGGGCGATAGTTTTCTGGATAATAATAATATGTGAGTAAAGTAACAAGGTATTCATTAATACTAAATATGTAATTAATTAAAAAATACAATAAAAATCTAAAATAAATGTTAACAAAATACTGTTACAGTAACAAGGATACTATTAAAAGATAATATTTTAGCAAAACTATTTGAATGCCGTCGGTAAGATTCAAACCCGTGCACACAAAAGACCAAATTGGTGCGCATTTAAATATATTCTAAGTATAATGTTAAAATAATAATTAAAATAAACGTGTAATTATTTTAATATATATAAATAAAAATAATAAAAATAATTTTTAAACAATAATAAATAAAAATTTTAAAACAATATGAATAATTTATTATTTACGTTTAACCTCAAAATTCAGATCATCTACTTTTTTTTTCTGATTGCACTGTTTATAAAATAGAAAATAGTAATAAAAAATGTTAAAATTTTACCGAAAATAAATATGGTGTTAATAAACATTTTAAAAATTAAAGGATTTTTACAAAAAAAATTAGCAATTGTATACAGAGTTAAGTTTTGAATAATGTATCTAATTATTAATGGTCAAAATATTATCTTTTTAAAATATTTGTACAAAGACTAAATTTTTTATTAATTTAAATAATTTAATGTTTTGCGGTTAACATTTTTTAACAGTGGACTTGTTAGCAAAACCAACCTTGGAACCGCATCTAGTGTCAGTGGTGGGATACAACCTATAAAATAATTGCATTTATTTAAAAAAGCAAATTTAACTGCAGTTAAATAATTAGTGTTAATAAATAAATATAATCTTTTGTTTGTTTTTTTAATATCTAATTAAACAAATAATAATACTGTTAATAAAGCAATTAGTATAAATAAATATATTGTAACTATAAACTAAAAATAAATAATTAAGTAATATTTTTATCAATGTAAAGGTTACCATAAAGCAAAAAAAAATTAAATTAGTATAAACATTTTATTACGCAAATGCAGTATTATTATTCTTAATTTTTTTTACAAAAGATAGTTTAATGTGCATTACGTACAGTAAATTAATTTAATTTTATTAAAAAAAAATACAACGTTTATTTAAAATTTTTTAACTTAAGCCGATTAATTAATATATATTTTTACGTTCAAAATTAATTCAGTTAAATGCATAATGGCAGTGTTTTTTTTTAATCTATAATAAAATTGTCTACAATTATTATAACAATTTAAATGTTAAAATAATTTACTACAATTAATTAAATATTGTATTTGTATGCGATAATACATTTTAAATTTAAAATGTCACAAATAAACTGCCGTGTACGGTTTATGTTCCGGTACCTAAGAAAAGTAAATTTAAATTTTATTTTATTAACATTGTACCCTTATTGCAAACAAATGAAAACATTTATTTGCGATTTGTAAATTAAAGAAACAGTACTACAGTTATTTTTTTATATTTATTTAAAGTAAAACACAATTAAAAATTAATATTTAACTAAAATACTACGTGATTATTTTACGCCAATATAAATTATTAACTTTTATTATTTTATAATTATAAAAAAAATATAAATATACATATTTTAATTAAATTGGTATATAGTATTGTATGATTTACAATAAAAGTTTTTTTTTTGTATTTTATGCTGTTTCTTAAAATGTTTTAAAAACAACTATTTTTTTATTCATTTACCGTAAAGCCTATATATATATATATATATATATATATCAGTAAATAAATATTTAGAAACACAAAATTTTTTTTGTTTTTGTACAAGCTATATATATAATACAACAAATTTGTATTACTATAATATTAAAACTTAATGTAATGATATATATATATATAAAAGTTGCTTTTAACACACAACATTATGTACAATTATAAAAATACAATACAATTAACAGTATGTAACATTAGTCTAAAAATGAATAAATAAATAATTAAAATAAAATTAAATTACATAAGCTAAAAAACCTTAAAATCAACGTATATTAAAAAAACGTATATTAATAGAATATGCGTAAAAAGGCATGGTATTATTTAGTAGACACTATGGTTAATAATGTGCAAATATAACAGTATACATAAAATGCAAATAACTCATTAGTAAACATGACTAATAAAAAATACCATAGATAAAGATTAATAAATGGTCACAAATTGAAATAGGTAGATTATAACAACGTAATTTGTTAGATTAAAAAAACAAAAAAACACATACGTATTAGTTAAATAAACTAATGTATAGTTTACTTTAAACTTTGTTGGGATTAGATAGTAACCGTGATAAATACGGCAGACATGAATTTAAATACACATTGGTTCTGCACTTAAAATAATATTTTATAATAAACGTTACTTCTTTGTATTATATGTTGCTATTTAAAAAGTTTTAAAAACAAAACAAATTTTTTGTTTTACTCTTTGTAAAGGCTATATATATATCAACTAATGTATTTCTAGTAAAATATTAATGCTTACAACACTTACAACAATTACTGCAAAAATGTAATTATTTAATTAAAGCCTTTCTAGAAATTACAAAATCTACAAAAAAACGTTATTTTAATTAAAAAATATTTAGTATTATATAATAATTAAAAAAAACTACAATTATATATATATATATATATATTGTAAGTTAAAAATTTATAAAATATTAATTGGTGCAAAATCAAAAATGGAGTAAAATTATTAACATGATTTATAAAAACAACTATTTTAGTTACCATTTTCTTAAAATACAGAAGCAACCCTTGTGTAAATGTGTTGCATTTTGTAATAAAAAACATTTTCTATAACTGAAACATTTTTTAAACTATTTAAAGTACCAGATATAATTCTCCATTTAATAAGTTGATGATACTTAATATTAAACCAACAAATTACTTATCGAGGTTAAACTTTTTTTTAACAATCGGGAGTAAATATTTTAAAAACTCGTTTTACGCAAAACTTTGTTTTTAAAACCAAATGTTTTGTTCCTAATTATTGTTTTATTGATAAAGTAAATAAAGCACTAATGAAAAACGTATTGTTTACTCTATAATTTACAAAAAGTTAATTTATCATAGTTTTGTTTTTGGTAATACATGCCTTAATTTGTGGTAATTTTAATGTTAAATTTAATTATTTGTTTATTTTTGGAAAATAAAAAAATTGTTTGGTTTTTGAAATAGGTTTATTATAATTTTTTTAATTATATAACGACTTTCTGATTATTTGTAGTAGTTGTTACATGTTTTCTTTTAACACAATTTCATAATTTTGTGATTTTTGACCGTTAATAATTTAATAAATTGCAAAAAGGTTAACTCCGTATAAATTTGCCAATCTTTTGGGTAAAAATACTGTTTCAATTTTTTAATAACACGATATTTATTTAATAAAAAACATTTTTATTATTACTGTACATTTCACAAAAGATGCAATCAGAAAGCAAAATTAGCATATAAGCGGAATCTCAAAGTTAAACGTAAATAATAAATTATTCATATAAATTAAAATAATTAAATGTTCATATTAATAATTGCTATAACATAAACAATTAGGGTTTATTTGGTTGCTCGTTTAACATTAATTTTTAGAATTAGTTAAAAAATATGCTATTTTGGCCGACTTAATCTTTTTAAACAAATATTTTTAAGTATATATAAATGAACTATTAATTACTTGTTAATATTTTAATTGTTAATATGTATTTAAAAAATAAACAATTAGACATAACAAACTAATTTGTAAATTGATCCATTATATTTATTTTTGACATATCAAAATATGCTTTAAATAATATTAATTTTTATAATAGTAATTTACTATTGATGATACTGGTGAAGTCTAAAAGTAAACAAATGTTTTATTAAAATTAAAACTTTATTAGTTAACATACAACTATATAAATATATATTAAACACATTACTTTTTATATAAATTTAAATAATTTTAATTTAAAGAACTTAGTTTTAAAATTAAAATATTTAATGTTTTTATAATAATAATATCGCTTTTCTAAACTGTAAACAATTTAGGCTATATTTTGAAGTAGTTAATAATTAGATTATATTTAAAAATAAATTTTATGCAAATATACAAAGCAAATTTAGTTTTATTTAAATATTTTAAAAATAATTTAACCACAAGCTTGTTTTTTTCTTTTGGTACAAATGTTTTAAATTTTGTTGCTTGCCCTTTGTTTTTGCTTACATTATTTATATGTTTAATAAAACGTAATTGTTGTTATGTGCATTTTAATTAATGCAAAAAATAAAATGTTATATAATATAATGTACATATTTTTAGAACTAAAAAACAAACTTGTATAGTAAGTTGTAAAATTTTTTACATAAACAATTACACTCAATGTAACATTAAACAGCATAAATATACAAAACAAAAAGTATAATTATGTAATTTTACAAACTTAAATATAATGTAAAAATACATTAAACAATTGTAAACATATTTTTGTATGTTAATTAATAAACTTTTAATTTTAATAACGTATTTGTTTACTTTTAACCTTTAAGTAATAGAGGTATTGCTACATTAATACTAGATTATTATTATAAATAAAATATTATTTAAAGCATATATTGATGTTTTAAAAATAAAGTAATAACAAACACAACAAATCATTGTACAAATTGTATGCAATTGCATATATATTATTTTATTAAGTTTTATCATTTGAGTAGATATGTATTTGTTGTATTAAATATATAGCCATTACAATGACTAAAAAAAATAGTTGCGCTTCTGAAACAACTGGAGTAACTACATAAAATACAAAAACGTAATTTTTGTTGCAAAATATACAATATTTTATTTTAATTTAAATATTTATATTTATATTATTTTTTATAATGGTAAAATCATAAAAATTAATAATTTATATTAATGTACTATATTCACGTTGCTATAAGGTAAAATTGTTATAATTGATTTATATAAAATTTAGTTAACTGTTGAGTAAAAAATATTGTTTTACTTTAAAAAGATTATAACAAAAAAATTAAATACTATTTGTATATTTTAAATATTTTAAATAAATGTTTTTATTTGTTTGCAATAAAAATAATAAAACAAAATTTAAATTTTGCCTGTATTGAATAAGAAATATAAGCTATACGCAACCGTTTATTTGTAATACTATAAACATAAAATGTATGATTGCAAACAAATACAAATATTTAATTGCTTATTTATATTTTTTTCTGGTTAATTAAAACAGAATTACGTTGTTTCAAACAGCTACATGTTATTGT
This sequence comes from Cardicola forsteri, assembly GCA_025895645.1. NCBI lineage: Eukaryota > Metazoa > Platyhelminthes > Trematoda > Strigeidida > Aporocotylidae > Cardicola > Cardicola forsteri. The sequence goes on along the minus strand of JAKXYG010001163.1, from coordinate 17,444 downwards.
TATCAAAATTTGCAAGATTTAAATATTCTATTTTATTGAATAATATTGTTGAGAAACATATTAAATTTTGTATCCAATTAGCATCAAAGATTGCAAGTAATAACAATCCTCACTACATTAGAATTTTTACTAAAGTTTTCTAAAAAACAAAAAATACTTATTTGCACATAAATGCTAAAACTAGTTAATACAAAAATTTATGTCTGCTTTACTTATCCAAAATATTAACTAATCCATAATTGAACAAGTTTGAACTACTAAAAAATTTATCAAAGTAGGAATTGTTCTACTCACGCATTTATTTAAACTAATTTGGACATCTACAGTATAATGTCACAAGTGTGCTTTATAATAACTCATTTTATGTATAATAATTTTAAATATTAAAACAAATTACATGCTTACTTTATTTGACTATAGTTATATTCATTAACATGACATCCTATTTTATTTTTATTCTATTATTTGTACTACTACTATTTTATATTAATGGTAAAAATGTATATTACGCTGTACTTTACGCTCCAGTAAGATATTAAAGTTTAATAATAATAATAATATATTATTATTATTAAAGTATTATCTAAAGTACTTATTAATAAGCGTTAAATATATCTTAGATAAGTAACAAGTGCTACGTATATTTTTATAACATAGTAAGTCAACAATGGATTTACTTATGTCACTATCATTATTGATTGTAAACAAAATTAATTTTTTAATAATTTATAAAATTATTAATAATTAAAATACATTAATTTTTATTTTAACAATAAAATTAAATAGTACCGTTTATTTAAAATTGAAAACACAAACAAGATGTCAAACATAAAATTTAAATATAAATAGTATGATCGCAAACAAATACAACATTTTATTAATTGCCGTAAATTATGTTAACATTTAGTAAATTTTAATAATTACGGTCAACCTTATTGTAAATTTAAAAAAATACCACTATGCAATTATCTAAACTGACTTTAAAGGATTAAATTTATATTAAATAATTGGCTTATTTTTACATATTATAAATAAAAGTTGCATAACTTAACATATTTTAATTTTTAAAATAAAATCAGTTTAATATTCTTTACGTAATACACATTAAAATATAATATTTTTAATACAAAGTGGTTTTTGTATAGAAAATTGAATAATAATAATGCGATTGCATATTAGAATGTTTAAATTAATTTAACTTTTTTGTCTATTGTAACCTTTACATTGGTAATTATATTACATAATTTGTTTATTAGTTTATAGTTACAGTATATTTCTGTACATTAACTGTTACATAACAGCACCATTGTTTGCTTAATTAGTTATTAGAAAAATTAAAAATATTATATCCATTTATTAACACTAATTATTTAATTTTAGTTAAATTTGTTATTTTAAATAAGTGCAATTATTTTATGGGTTTGAATCCCATTACTGGCACTGGACGTGGGTCTATGTTTAGTTTTGTTAAAATGTCTATTGTTAAAAAACGTTTGCAATAAAAAATTTAAATTTACCAAAATAATACAAACGTGTAATTGTAATAAAAAAACTAAAACATAAGGAAGATCAGGCACGTAACTCTAATTATAAAACTTGTACAGTGTATGTAGTTTTTTAATTGAATGTTTTTTGACAACTTGTCCGTGTTTTTAATTTTAAATAAACAGTACTATTTAATTTTATTGCTAAAATAAAAATTAATATATTTTTTACAATAAATAATTCCATAAATTATCCTAAGGTTAACTCTCTATACAAGTAGTACAATATAAAAATATATGTAACACTTGTTACTTATCATAGACATATTTAACGCTTACCAATAACTACCCTTTAATTATATTATAATATATATATATATATATATATATATATATATACATTTAATATTATTTACAAAACATTATTTATATAATTTTAATAACATTTGTTTTAAATCAATAAGGCACAATACCATAACTATAAAAACTTAAAAAAACAAAACAAATAATTCGTTTAAAAAATTTTTTTATTAATATATATATATATATACATATATATATATATAAACATACAATAAAGTTAATAAGTTTTTTAGTTTTTCGCACTGTTTAACAATAATAATTTTTATTTTTAGTAAAATGAAAACATGTTTTGGAGACTGATTGTACTTAATTGCAAAATATCCTTTGACACATAAAGGATGTGCAAATTTTATAGCGGTACAAGTGTGGTTGAGTAAAATATTTGAACCATAAATAATCTTTAAATATTCAGTTCATGACTCATAAGATATAACACATTTATCTGTAAAGTATATTAATTTCCAAAATAACAATCGATAATGTTTGTATTCTTTAGCAAACTCTACTCGTTGTAATTTATCAGCACGAGTAAGTGGAGGTTTTTTAACAGCCGCTTTAAAAATGAAGCCTTTAAATTTTATCTTCCCTTTTACAATTAAATATAAAAAATATTTAAAGTATTATTTTTTTATTTGTTTTACATATATTGTTTTGTATGTTTTAAACTGAATAATTATAAACTGATTGTTTTGTTTGTTTGTTGAACGTTTTTTACCAATTGTGAATAATATAAAGCTTTTTTATTGTTCAAAAAGTTGTACACAATTGAAACATTTATTTTTATGCAATTAATTATTGTTTTAACTTTAATGCCCTCTATATAAAAACTCTAAACTAATTCATAATCATGGGTAGAAAAATAACGACACTGAACTGTTTTAACCATAAGTATTAAGTGCGCAAAAATAAGAAGCCTTTTTATTAAAATTTCAAATTTTAAAACAAAAAATAAAAAAACGACCTTGTGCTTAAATTATTAGAAATTATTTAATAATTGAAAAAAATTGTTTTAAATTATTATTTTTAAAATAAAAAAAATATAAAATTAAAAAATTATTTTTAATAATTATTTTTGTAAATAATTTTTACATTTTTATATTTAGTAAAGTTTAACTAGAAAAAGTTAATTTTATGCATCGCATTACCAGTGTATGTACCAAGGTTACAATAATAATATAATATTTTATAATATTTTTAATACAAAGTGGTTTTTGTATAAAAAATTAAAAAATAATAATGCGATTGCATACTAAAATGTTTAAATTAATTTAACTTTTTTATCTATTGTAACCTTTACATTGGTAATTATATTACATAATTTGTTTATTAGTTTATAGTTACAGTATATTTCTTTACATTAACTGTTACATAACAATACTATTGTTTGCTTAAATAGTTATTAAAAAAATTTAAAAAATTATATTTATTTATTAACACTAATTATTTAATTTCAGTTAACTTTGTTATTTTAAATAAATGCAATTATTTTATGGGTTTGAATCCCATCACTGGCACTGGACGTGGGTCTATGTTTAGTTTTGCTAAAATGTTTATTGTTAAAAAACGTTTGCCGTAAAACATTTAGATTAACCAAAATAATACAAAAATTTAATTGTAATAAAAAAACTAAAAAATAAGGAACATCAGGGATGTAACTCTAATTATGAAACTTGTACAATGTATGTAGTTTTTTAATCGAATGTTTTTTGACAACTTGTTTGTGTTTTTAATTTTAAATAAACAGTACTATTTAATTTTATTTCTAAAATAAACATTAATATATTTTTTACAATAAATAATTCCATAAATTATTGTAAGGTTAACTCTCTATACAAGCAGTACAATATAAAAATATATGTAACACTTGTTACTTATCTTAGACATATTTAACGCTTACTGATAAGTATCTTCAATTATATTATACTAATATATATATATATGTATATATACATTTAATATTATTTACAAAACATTCTTTATATAATTCTAATAACATTCGTTTTAATCAATACGGCACAATACCATAACTATAAAAACTTAAAAACAAAAACAAATAATTCGTTTAAAAAATTTTTTTTAATTAAAATACATATATGTATATATATATATACAATAATGTTAATAAGTTTTTAGTTTTTAATTGTTTAATAATACAATATTTATATTTAGTAAAATGAAAACATGTTTTATCACTATTGTTTATTTCACAAACAATGTAATCAGAAAGTAAAATGTGTAGGTTAGCGGAATTTCAAAGGTAAACATAAATACATAAATAATAAATTATTCAATTTGTTTTAAAATTTTATTTTACATTTTTTTTTAAATTATTTTTATTTTTTTATATATAAATTGGAATAATTACACGTTTATTTTAATAATTATTTTGACATTATATTGAGGGTAGATTTGAATGTGCGTTTAACATCAATTTAAAGGATTAGTTATTGTAGTTTTATAGTAAAATTAAGAACAAAAAATAATAATAGATTTATAATTAAAAATATGTAATTTTAACTTATTTTTTAACGTTATATAAAAGTAGCTGGTAATAATGCTGTTATAGTCGACCCAATCTTTTTAAATAAAAATGTTTAAGTATCTATACAGGAACTATTAAGTACTTGATATTAATACTAATTTTTAGAATTTATTTTTATAAAATTAATTGGTAATAACAAATTAATGTAAAATTAATACTTTTGTACATTTTTGCGTTTACATTTTGAAAATATTAGTAGTGATATTATTAATAATGTTATTATTAACTGAGGGTTATTATGACAATTTTTACAAATACTACAATATGTAAAAAAAGTTAATTACTTAATGTAGTTAATCAACATTTTGTTTAATTTATTATATATTTATATTTAAAAACAAAATGCATGTTGTTATATTGCTTATTTTTTAACAAAATTGTTCTTATTGTGTCAAGTCAAGCAGTTTTAATAATTTGAACTTTTAAATAGAATGGACTTTTATATGTATAAAATATTGTTAATAAGCGTTTATAGTACTTTTATGTTAGAATTAGTATTATTATTATTATTATTAATAATAATATTATTACTACTATTAATACTATTATTATTACTATTATAATTGTTATAAACATTATTTATAATATTATTATTATTATTATAATAAATATTAATTTGATTATTATTATTATTACTATTATTAAATGTTTTCTTGTAATTATTGCGGTTTTTTGGTAAAGATTTTTTAGACTCCAACTGTACATTGCTAGTTGATATGCAACTTACAATTATTACGTTTTAGTTAACCTTGTTATTTGGTTCTACTACAACACACAATTAAAAAAATGAATTTATTTATAAATTATTTATCAATTTTTTTGGTTTATTTATTATTACAGATAGTGACATAAGTGAATCCAATTTTGACATACTGTAATATTAAAATATATGTAGCACTTGTTATTTTGTATTAGACATATTTAATGCTTGTTAACAAGTACCTTAAGTAATACTATACTAATATATACATTTAATATTATTTGCAAAAACTTTTTTAAAATAATACACAATAATTTTTGTTTTAGCAATATAAAGCACAATACCACTATTACAAAAACTTACAAACAAACGCAAATAATTAGTTTAAAAAAAATAGTTTTGTTTATAAAAGTACATAAATATACAAAATAAAAATAACAAATTTAATAATGTCAGTAATTTAAGTAATATGCACGTTTTTGTTTAATTTCTGCTAGCCGCTTGGAGTAGAAATCTATCAACGTACCAAAATAATCCTTCAAAATGTAATTTGTTACAACATCATTAATTTTTGTTTTTATTTTTTATCAGTTTCCATGCGGTTCACCTGACGTTTTAAAATATTAAAAACTTTTTTAATTACGTTAAAGTCTGGACTGTATAGAAAAAGTTAAATATAAGTAAGCTTTTAATTTTTTAAAACTTTTGTGGTTTAAATAAGGAAAACGTATAATAAATTGTAAGTTACGTTAAAATACACATTACCACTTTTGAAGTATGCACAGGAACATTGTTTTAAATAATTGTTAATTGTTCTGTAGCATTTCTAAACAACTCACTATAAAACATATTTTTAAATATTTGTACAAATTCAGCAATGTTTAAATTGCCACTAGTACGCATCTATTTTGGAAACTGATTGTACTTAATTACAAAATATCCTTTGACAAATAAAGGATGTGCAAATTTTATAGCGGTACAAGTGTGGTTGAGTAAGATATTTAAATTATTAATAATGTTTTAATGTTTAGTCTATGACTTATAAAATATACCACATTTATGTGTAAAGTTTTTTTTAAAATGACAATAGATAGTGCTTGTAATCTTTAGCAAACTCTACTCGTTGTAATCTATACGCACGAATTAGTGAAGGTTTCTTAACAGCCGCTTTAAAAATAAAGCCTTTAAATATTTATTTTTTTTACAATTAAATATAAAACAATTTTAAAATACTAATTTTTTATTTATTTTACGTATAATGTTCTGTATGTGTTAAGCTGCATAATTATAAACTGATTATCTTGTTTGTTTGTTGAACGTTTTCTACCAATTGTGGATAATATAAGGCATTTTTATTGTTCAAAAAGTTGTACACAGTTAAAACATTAATTTTTATGCCATTAACAATTGTTTTAATTTTAATGCCCTTTTCATAAAAACCTTAAACTAATTCATAATTATGGGTAGACAAATAACGACACTGAACTGTTTTAACCATAAGTATTAAGTGCGCAAAAATAAGAAGCCTTTTTATTAAAATTCCAAATTTTAAAACAAAAAATAAAAAACAACTTTGTGTTTAAATTATTAAAAATAATTTAATAAAAAAAATTTTTTTTTAATTTTTTTATATTAAAATAATTTTAAAATAAATTATTTATTGATTATTTAAAAATACGGTGCAAATTTGTACATATATGTATAAACAGTTATTTTATTTTAAAAATTATTATTTTTAAAATAAAAAGAATATAAAATTAAATAATATTTTTAATAATTATTTTTGTAAATAAATTACACATTTTTATATTTAATAAATTTTAACTAAATAAAGTTAAAGTTTATGCATCGCATTACCAGCGTATGTACCAAGGTTATATATTTATAGAAAAATGTACCGTATTAATTAAATCTTTATAATGTGTAAAAAATTTGTTATTTTTAAAATATACATTAATTTATTTTACAAACAAAAATATTTTAAAAAAATTAACTGGAATAAAGTACGTTGCCTACTGTATGTTTAATACATGTTATACTTTCAACAACTTGTGTGCCATTTAACAAATTATTAATAATCGTAAAAAATACGTGTTAAAATGGAATAAATAAATGTTGTAAAAACTTAATAATTTTTTTGTTTGTAATTAATAAATAATAATATTATTTTTTTATAACGTTGCACAGTTGCACCAATATATTAATGTTTTCAACAAATGCAGCATTTACCATTCAGACAATAGTATATCTATTTCAATATGTTTGTTAAATTATGTCTTGTTATTTCTAGCTGTAACAAAATTATTATTGGTTGTTTGTTATTAAAATATTGAATAAAATAAAACTAAAATCAACCTTTATCTACAAAACAATGGTTAATAGTTATGTATGGTTTAATGCTGCAATTGTTAATGTATTGCCTTATGCTTTCTTTTAAAATAAAAGGGTTTTGTAACATTTGTTATTTAAAAATAATTAAATAAAATTTATTGCATATTGTTATAATGGTAATATAACATTTGTAAATTATTAATAGCCAGTAAGAAATTAGAGTAATACGGTCACACTTTACAAGGAACGTGTGCAAAAATACTGTAAATAAACATTAAAAAAAAGAAAAAATATTGATTTAATAGCTAATAAAACTTTTTTATAAAAGCCTGTTTTATTATTATTATTAATTTAAAATTAGCGTTTTACTATTGCAGATATAAACAATGTAAAAAGTTTAAACATTGTTAATAAAGATTAATGCACAGTTTAATAAATTTTGTAAATATAAATAGTTAAATTTAAAATAAAACATATACAAAATTAATTATAATAACAATGTTTTTAAAAACAATTATAACTCTTTTAACACAAACAGTAAATGTACTTATTAACATAGTTTTGTTAGTTTTAAAATGTAAATGTGTTCAGGATTTTTTAGGATTTTTCACGAGTTGAGTAGGCCAAAACGCCTTTTAGTACTCGGTTCTCAAATTGTCTCAAATTTTCAGGGGGAAAAATAAAATGGATGGTGAGTTAAAGGGGGATTAGTGACAGAAAAAATATTTGAAATCAAGATAAAATCAAGGTAGATAGTGGAAGTTAACATTTATAGAAAACGAGCAAAAATTATAAATATGCAAAAATAATAATAAAACAAGTTACGTATTACAATGCAAAAACACCGCAATAATCATCAAAAAAGAAAAAAAGAGAAAAGGATGAATAACGCTCCAATGGACGTGTAGCGTGACGCGCACCTCACCTCGCGCCTCACCTTGCTCAAAATTAGTTGTAGTTTAATCAATCAATACTTGTTTTTTAACAAAAGAAATTATAATTGTTTTATGTTGAATATTTATTAATAAAGCATATTAATTAGTATTTAATTTTGCGGTTGTTAAAACGTTTATGTTAATTATTTACATTTTTGAAATTGTTATTAATTTGAATAATTTATTATAATTTAAAAAACTTAAGTAGGAATATTTGGTATATGCACTGTATAATGCAAATCAAAACTGTAATGCAAATTAAAACAGTACAATAGTATCTAATAATTAGTTATATTAACAAATTAAAAAAAATTTAAAATTGTTACTAAATGTGTGCAAACATATGTTCAGTTTTTGCAAATTTAATTATACATTTATTTACATTTTCTATTTTTGCAAACAAAACCATTTATAGGCGTGTATTAAGTACTATTGCAAAAATGCTATAAAAACATTGTACACTAGACAAACATGTTTGTTCCCACTTTTGACAACAACCAGCAGCATCTGCAAAAAATATAATAAAAATTATAATTGTAAATGTTTTAGTAAAAACATTTTTCAGCAATAAAAATTTTGGCAAAACCATGTAAATGCCGGTAATAAAATTCCAACTTGTACCCACCAAAATCTAAATTAAACACTGTACCGTTAAACTACTCCGGCAAGATGAGAATACTAAACAAATTTTAAACATAATAGTAATACATATAATAAAAAGTGTGTTACTTGTTTTCAACATTACAATTGCAGAAATCAACAAACTAAACTATACGTAACTATTAATCATTGTTTTGTAGATAACATTTTAAACTAAATAATTGTTGAATTCAGTTTTATTAAAAATTATTTTATTATTAAACAATCAATAATAATTTTGTGCTATACTTAAAAATAACTAAACATATTTTTACAAACATATTATATAGAAACACTATTTTCCAAATAATAAATGTAGCATAATATTAAGTAGACGAAAATAATAAATTAATAAATATTTTTATAGGTGCATTATTATTTTTTAAATTCTGTGTTGTAGTAAAAGAAAGTAACAAGATTAACTTAAACGTGAGTAAACGTAGGTTATACATTAACAAGCAAGGTATACATTTTTACTAAACATGTATTTAATAAAAAATACAGTAAAAGTCCAAAATAAATGTCAACAAAAAATCGCAATAATATCATAAAAAATTATAATAACAATAATAATAATAATATCAATAACAATTATATTAATTATATTATTAAAAATAATAGTAGTAATAATAATAATAATAATAATAATAATAATAATAATAATAATAATTACTCTTATTATTACTATAATGGAATAATAGTAAAATAATATAAATATAAATATTTAAATTAAATTAGTATATTGTATTGTATATTTTACAACAAAAGTTACCGTTTTGCATTTTATGTACTTAATCAAAATATTTGATTTAATTTATAAATCCAAATGATTCTTATTTAAAAAACTTAAGTTTAAAAATAAATTATTTAATGATTTTATAATAATAATATTGCTTTTCCACATTATAAATCTTTTACGTCCAATTTAAATCATGTTTTTAAATAGTTAATAATTAGTTGATAATTAAAAATTAATCTAAAAATAAATATTTAAAACAAATTTAGTTTTATTTAAATATTTTCAAAATAATTTAAAGACAAGCTTGTTTTTCTATTTTAGGTACAAATTTTTTTGATTTTGTTGTTTGTACTTTGTTTTTACTTATTTAATTTGTATATTTATAAAAACGTAATGGTTGTTATTTAGACGATAAGCTACGCGGATAAATAATTGGTTACGTACAGTGAATTGAACCACAAACAACTTATATTTTCAAGGTTTGATCCGTCCATCTTAACTGGATAGAAAGAAGACGAACAAAACAGAAGTGTTTATTGCTTGACTCAATAAGTCACGTACACAAAACAAAAGTGAAGCAAAAGGAAGCTACCAGAATATTCGTTACATTAAAACAACAAAAAATATATACAACAATAATAACAATAATACTAATAATAAAATTGATTGTTATAATAATAAAAATTATAAAAAATAGTTTTTAATTATTTTCTTTGATAACAAAACCAAAACGTTACACCAGCCCCCTCGTAGACAAAATGTCGCCGGTTATAATTTTGAAACTCTGAAATAAAATAAACAAAAAAAATTAGTTAATATAAAATATAGTTAGAAAACCAAACATTGTTTTTTCGAAGTCTTCCAAACTTGTTACTCGGAGGCGATATTGTCTTGTCTTGCCTGAGGATTGATTTAAGTTTAGTTAAAGCTGTTGGAATCTTGCGCTCATACGTTGGTTTCTTCTCCGCTATTACCTTTGTATTGTCACCTGGTACTGTTTCCTCCAAATGTGCAACCTTCAGCCGATCAACACTAACGCTTTCTTGTTTATTTTTTTTAAAAATTGTGAAAACTTTATCTGTTCTCGATACCACTCTAAATGGGCCCTCATACGCAGGTTTTAAAGGATTTTTAATACTATCGATACGTACAAAAACGTGCGTGCAACTCTGTAGGGCTTGAAAAGCGAAAATTTTTCTTTTCTGATTCGAGTGTTGACAAGCCGTAACTTTTGCATAAGAGTAGATAAACGTGCAGCATATGATGCGGGATTGTCAACTGTTGATCCTTTATCATTGAAGAATTAACCTGGTAAACGTAACGTTGTGCCGTAGACTAACTCCGATGTTGTACAATCAATGTCTGTCTTAATAGTACTACAAATTTCAGAAGAATAAGAGGCAATGCTTTTGATTAGGTCGTCTTGCCTACTGCCTTCAATGAAGATTTTAATTGTCGGTAAAAACGTTCGACTAAATTGTTTGCTTGGGGGTGATAGGCTGTAGTGCGAATACGTTCCGTTCCTAACAGGGAAATAAGGCTTTTAAACAATGCAGATTCAAATTAAGCTCTGCGGTCGGTCGTAATTGTAAAAAGGCAGCCGAAATTTGCTACCCATCTTTCCACGAAAACCTCTGCTACTGTTTCTGATGTAATATCTTTAATAGAAACTGCTATCAGCCTTCTTGTAAACCGGTCGATACATGTTAAGATATAACTATTTCCTTTTGAAAACGGCAATGGTCCCACTAAATCGATATGTACGTGGTCAAATCGGGCGTCCGGTTTAGAAATGGTACCTATGGGTAAAACAATGTGTCGGTGTACTTTAGATTTTTGACACGGAATACATTGTTTTGTCCACATTTTAATATTTCTCTGCATATTTAGCCATACGTAACGTTTACTAACTAGCTTCTGTGACGCTGCTACTCCCGAATGTGAAAAATTATGAAAAACCTCGAAAACGGTTCGACGTAAACTTGGGGGAACCAAAGGCCGAGGACAACCCTGAGAAATATCACATAATATTTTGTTTTCCGCCAACGAAATTTTTATCTCTTCCAAAATCAAACTTGATTAACGCACTTTATTTACCAAAGGTAAATATTCTTGTTGTTTCTTTGCAAAATTAACAAAATCAATCTTGTTTAACTTAACTGAGCTGATCTCAATTCTTGATAAGGCATCTGCAACTACGTTTCTTCCCCTTGAATGTGTCGAATATTTGTAAAAAATTGTAAAATATAATCGAGATGTCGGACTTCTCTTGGGGAATAACAATCAGATTTCGTATGAATGACGTACGTTAAAGGTTTATGGTCCGTTAATATTACGAAATCTCGACCTTCTATAGCATGTCGAAAATGTTTAACTGCCGCGTAAGTGGCCAACAATTCTCGTCCGAAAGTACTATATTTTGATTCTGTAGTTGATAAACGCTTTGATAAAAAACCTAATGGATTTCCAAACCTCATTTACTTTTTGTTGTAAAACAGCCCCAATAGCGTAGTCGAAAGCATCAGTTGTTAAACATAACGAAAGATTGTATTCAGGATAAACCAACAAAGTTGAATCCGCTAGCAAATTTTTACTCTCCTGAAAAAGTTGTTTGTTTATTTCATCTAAGTGAACTGCACGAGGATTACCGCGTAACAAATTTGAAAACGGTTGTATAAATTTAGCACAATTTGGAATAAAACAACGATAAAAATTCAAAAATCCCAGATATGAACGTAATTCTTTTACAGATTTTGGCTCTGGGAATTTTTTAAATTGCTTCAATCTTTTCCTTACAAGGTTGTATACCTTTTGATGAGATTACATGTCTCAAAAATTCTAAACTTTTTACTTCGAAAACACATTTTCCTTGGTTAATTAAAATATTATTATTTGATAATCTTTCTAATAATATATATAAATGCTTGTGATGTTCCTCGATTGATTTTGATGCAACAAGTATATGATCCAAATAAACATACACAAAATCCAATTCTCTAGTAATATTATCCATCACTTTTTGAAAAGTTTGTGCTGCATTCCGAAGACCAAATGGCATTTGTAGGAATTCAAAAAGGCCAAAAGGTGTTGTGACAGCCGTTTTGCAAATGTCTGCTCGAACTAAATCAATCTTTGAAAAAATGATACAACCAGCGAGGTTTAAAATTACATCGTGTATATGAGGAATTGGATAGCTATCGAAACGTGTAACGGCATTTAAAACACGGTAATCCCCACATGGTCTCCACGTTCCGTCCGACTTTTTGATCATATAAAGGGGTAATGCCCATAAGCTATTACAAGGTCGAATAATGCCTTTACTTAAAAGATCGCTAAATTCTCTCTTTGCCGATGCTAATTTATCTTCAGATAAACGTCAGGGTCGACAAGCAACTGGGGGTCCCATTGTTTCAATATAATAAGCAGTTTTAAAAAAATGTTGTTTTCCTACTACCAATGGTTTAGTTATTTTTGGGAATAATGAAAACATCTTATTTCCAATAAGTTTCTCTGGTTGTAACTTTAATCCAGTAACATGAATCCCCTTACGGTTAAAATAGCAACCCATATAAATCTCATTTACCTTGGGATTTAATAAGCGTTTTTTTTTTGAATCGACCAAAAGTTTGTAAAACTGTAAAAAATCGATACCCAGTAGACCGTGGGGAAGATCTGTTAGCACAAATTTCCAATCGAAAAAACAGTCGGCGAATTGAATAGTTTTCTTTTTATAACCAAACGTTAGAATTGGCGTTCCGTTGGCTGCCGATAGAATTGGACCATTTGCAGATTGTTTATCACCTTTGCAGGAGTAAACGCTTATCTCTGCTCCGGTGTCCACCAGCCACTTTGTGTTTGTTAAAGAATCGCGAATATAAAATAACTTGCTGTCTTTTTTAATAACGTTGGACGATGAGGTGGCATTAATTCTCTTCCCCGGAGATCGTCTTGTCGAAAAAAAGCATAGGGGTGTACATTTCGTTGCTCTTTGCCCAAAGGTGTTGTGGTACCAACAATATTCGGTGTTTGAACTTTATCTCGGGTTGATGAATTTTGGAGGCGTTGTATTTTGGCAATGAATTGAGCAATGGGTGCAAGCCTTGGGTTGATAATATGTTTGCGCATGAGGTGTTGAGCTTCGTGATTGTCGGATAGCATTGATCGATGACCGAACTTTTGTTATTCGAACTGTTTCATCTGCAATTCTAGTCAAATCGTTTAATGCAACGTTTTGCTGACTGATAATGGCTGCTTGAACGTCCACAAGTAAATGTTTGATTCATAGTTCTTTAACCCATATATCGTCTAGACCCAAATCAAACGCCTCTTTTTGGATCTTGCGGGTAAGTTCAGATGGTTTTCGGTAACCCAATTCTCTTGTCGCATTCATAAAGGAATAAATTTTCTCTTGTTTACTTTTTAAATATCTACGAAGAACCGTCTGTTTTAGCTGAGAATAAGGTCGGTCGCTTGGTTTCAAAGCCAAACTGCGAAGCTCCGTATACAATTTTAGAGAGAATGCCTGCATCGTAGATAAAAAAATTTCTAATTCGTTCTAGATATTATTTTGTAAAAATGAGGATTCCATTAGACTAAACCATAATTCTGGATCATTTGGAATAAATGGTAATTTATATGTTCTGTCAGGCTTTACGGATTGCTCTTGTTTCACCATATTTACTTCACTCGACGAAGTCTGGGGTTGGGTTAACTGGAAAAATAGGTTTAAATCGTTGGACTGCATATTCGTGTTGTTCCCACCAATTTAGACAATAGGCTACGCGGATAAATAATTGGTTACGTACTGTGAATTGAACCACAAACAACTTATATTTCCAAGGTTTGATCCGTCCATCTTAACTGGATAGAAAGAAGACGAACAAAACAGAAGTGTTTATTGCTTGACTCAATAAGTCACGTACACAAAACAAAAGTGAAGCAAAAGGAAGCTACCAGAATATTCGTTACATTAAAACAACAAAAAATATATACAACGATAATAACAATAATACTAATAATAAAATTGATTGTTATAATAATAAAAATTATAAAAAATAGTTTTTAATTATTTTCTTTGATAACAAAACCAAAACGCTACAGTTATATGCATTCTATTTAATATAAAATATTAAAAATTATATAACATAATGCAATAAACAATTGAAAACCTATTTCTGTATGTTAATTAATAAAATTTTAATTTGAATAAAGTATCTGTTCATTTTTAAGCTTTAAATGATAAAGGTAATGTTATTTTAATTTTAGGTTACTATTATAAATAAAAATATTATTTAAAGCATATGTTGATATGTTAAAAATAAATAAACAATAAATATAAAGAATCCGTTAGCAAATTAATTTAAAAAAAATTAATAATATTAATTATTATAACAATAATAATAATAATAATAATTTATTACTCAAAAACGCTTTTACTAATTTACGGGTCTCATTACGAACTATAATATTTTTTTGTGTTAATATATATATATATATATATAATTATTAATATATATTTAAATAAAATAAATATTGGTAATGCTATATACATTTTAAAAATAAGTAAATAATAGAAATGTACAATTTTGGTTTGTAGGTAATATTTACCCGCACAATTTAAACTAAAAATAATTTGAAAAAGGTTTAGTTGTCTTAATTGGATTATTAGTAATCTGGGGGTTATATAAGAAGAAATAAATTTAAAAAAATGTAAACAATAGTTAGATAACGACAAACAATGTAAATAAAATAGTATTGTATTATATTTATATGTGCGAATAGCGACGTTTAAGGGAACAATATAATGAAAAAACATTTCTTATAGACCAACAAAATAATCAAACGTTGTATGGTTAGTAATATTGGGGACAGTATAAATGTTAATGTATTTTAAAAAAATATTTTTAACAGTTTTACAATTTTGTATTTTTTTAAAATTGCTTGGTAAATTCTTCCATAATTTAAAATATTTACTTAAGAAAAATTTTGCTCTCAGGGATGATTTATGATGCAATTTACGCACGGTATATTTTATATTTTTTAGTTTACGTTTAACTTTGTTTGCATTAAATTTTATTAAATAGCTCAAATTATTATTAAAAATTGATCTATAGAATAATAGTAAATTTATTTGAATCCTTCTTAGCCATTAAGGCTTAAGATTGAGCAATTAATTTTTTTTTAATGAAAAACCAATATTTATTTTTGTAAAATATCTTTAAACATTATTAATTTTTATTAAATTGGTTTTCAATGTAAAATTGTGAATAAAACAGCAATAATTAATTATTGACCAAATAACATATTTAAAAAAAGCTATTTTGCTTTAATTAATAATAAATAAATTATTTGCTTGTCCGAATAATTTTTTGCAGTTGTTAGTAATATAGAATACATGCTCAGAAAATCGTAAGTTTTTTGATTAGTAGGTACCCAAGTCTTTAATTATTGGTATTGTTATTATTGTGTAACTATCCAAATTGATTGAATGTACAAAACGTCTGCCAAATGAATAATAGAAAGATTTATCGAAATTTATTTGTATTTGGTGTTTAATGCACTATTGATAGAAGTTTGATAAATTATCTTGTATGTTGCGGTGCATTGATTTCAATCTTCTGTCGTTGTAATCGTTAGCAATTTTAATGTCAGCCGCAAAAATAAATATTTTATTGTTGATATAAAATAAAAAAAGGATAGAATCTATTACACATATGCCTAGATTGAATCAAAAATAATTTAATCTAACCAATCCCAAGCCTGGATAAAAGAGAAGGGGTCGAGCGCAAGGTTAGCAACTTGGCCTTTCTAAAAAAATTATACTGCTATAAACCAATAAGAGGACGCCATTCCGGCAAACAACGGCAATAAAGTAATTGTGCATATTTTAATGACAAAATTACACAAATAACAGGGTTGAGTGAAAGCCGAAGAGAAGCTCAATCTTCGATTTGCAGAATCTCTAATGCCACAACCTTAACCAGTGTTGGGACATGGAATGTGCGCACATTTTTTTATTATTTTATTTATTTTTTATTTATTTATGTTTACTACTTTGAATGCTTTACGAGAAACATTTTTCAGCAGTGGACAATTAGCGAAACCAAACGTGGGCCCGCATTTAGTTCCGGTGGTGGGATTCGAACCCATGTCCTGGACCCATGTACTGGACAGTTAGAACAAGTCCTTCAAGAAATGAAAAAATACAATTTAGATATGTTGGGTATTAGCGAAATGCGATGGAAAGGCCTAGGTCATTTCAAGAGTAGAGATACATCAATTTTATATTTTGGACATGAAGAATATCATATTAATGGAGTTGGTATTATGTTAAGTAAAAATGCTGCTAAAGCTATAATTGGATGGAAACCTGTAAGTGACCGTATCATTTTAACTAGATTCAACGCAAAAGTAACAATTGTGCAAATCTATGCCCCTACTGAGGCTACTAATAAAAACCAAAAACATATTTTTTATAATTAATTACAAAATTTGTTAGATGATGTGCCAAGAAGAGACATTCAAATTTTGATCGGTGATTTCAATGCAAAATTAAACAAAGATATATCTGGGTACTTTTCAAATGTTGGACAACATGCCTATGCTAATAGCATAAATGATAATGGTTATAAGATGTTGACGTTAAACAGTCATTGTGGAATGAGTGTTGGCAACACTTTTTTTGCTCACAAAAATATACACAAGACAACGT
>JAKXYG010001423.1:10000-55556 GCA_025895645.1 Cardicola forsteri | reverse complement strand
TGGTTTAAAGTCTGATTAAAGTGGAGTAACCAGTCTTCGTTAGAAATGCCAGACGATCCAACTTTAACTTTGTTACAACGGCATAGCTAATCTAATTTCTTGTAAACTTTTCCACAATTGTTATGGCGGGCAGAAACCCCCAGCTCATCTGCTACAGAGTCTCAATGTTTTTGTTCGTCCTCCTCATAACTTTTTCGAAATTCCGCACGCAATGTCCTTGCTTTTCGGACCTTTCTTTGCTTTTCCATAGAGATTTCATGTTGTTTACATAAAAATAATAATTTAAACACAAAACAGGTTAAAATAAAAATAGTTATATCTTTAATCATTGTCATTTAATAGTTTTAATATTAGTTTTATGATTATTTGTTTTTGGTATAATTATATCTAAATTGGAAAAAAATTATTTCCATTAATCATTGTTTTGTTAAAATTTAGATGACATAAGACTTTATGAACACTAACTAATAGCATACAATAAATAATTAGATGTGCTTCGTTTTTGACGTTACATATGTTACATGTATATTCCATGTTCACAATTTTACTCAACCTTTGATTATAACCCAGTAGTAATTTCATGTCATTTTTTTAATTATTAACAACACATATGGATGAAATTATAATATTGTTTTACTTAATATATATGTAGTATTGTATGCAACATAATTAAACCGATTTATTTTCCCAAGTTATGTGGTTGCTAACTATGTTTCAGTTCATAGAACTACGATTTTGCACCAATTTCTATAATAATGGTTGTATACTTTTGTAAAATATGTTGATAAAATTAAAGTTGTATTTTATTTAAAATGTTATTGCAAAATCATGTACATACTGTAGTAATAACGATTTCATACTTTTATATCATATCCCTACTAGAAACGATAAATTATATTAAAATATAATTATATTCATAGAACTACGTTTTTGTCAGTAATTGTTTTAGGAATTGTAATAATAACCATAGTTGTAATAATAGTTTATCGTAATTCACGATTGTCTAATGTACTGTCGCCGCAATGAGGCGGTCTTCTAGATAATACACTTCATTTACTTCCTTCCGAGTTTAATTCGCATCCAACAACCTTTTCTTATAGGAATTCGAGAAGCTATTCAAATTTGAAATTAATGAAGAGGTGGTTTTGACACCTACTCATGTCATATAATGTTAATGTGCCGTACAAATATGGAATTAATGACCTTTAACGTTGGTTATTGATCGGTGAACGAATCAACTGGTATTGATGTGTTGGATAGGAATTATATATTATATTAGCTCATTTTGATTCTTCCGTGTTTTTTGTAGAAACAAAATTGTGCACACTTTACAAACAAGACAAGATCGTTTGCTTTTGTCGAACTGGTTAGTACGAGTTAATTAGGTGTACATTTGTTTTGTGGTTCATATCAAACGATAAGTGTAGAAGAATAACGTGTCTTGGCTCGTAGACGGCATTCTTATGACGGGGATGCTTGATTTTTTGTCAGAGTTATCTCCCTTAGCGTAAGGGCTACATATGATATACGTATTCCTTAAGATACCTTTTAAGTAACCTGGGTGTATGCTTGCACCCACCCGCTAAAGCGGAAGCCCTGTTATACCGCTGTGCACTCGGTCTCTACTGTTATTTGTTTAGATGCCTAGGGGCACCTGGTCCAAGATCATGGTAAATTGAAACTTTATGAGCATTACTCAAATTCTCAGGATCCTTAGCATTCCAATTAGCTGTATATATTATTGATATATCGCAAAATACCTTGTTCACATGACCGTGTTTTACGGTAAGTCGAACGTGTGCCCGCATTTGGTACCAGTTGGTTAGGGTTCGAACCCCCATGCCCACCCAGTCGGCTTTTGTATTGCACTCGTTTAGGGTTTACTTCGATAATTGTAGACTGGCATCTTCTTCGTGTTGATTTACGTAGCCTTCAGCTCGTTGTTTGCAATTGGCTTGATTTTCCAGCGGCCTCCCTATTGTCAACCAAGCTGTCGATTAATGTTGGATTATCTTTATACCTTCCGGACGTATTCATTTTTTGTCATTTCATTTTGGTTGGTGACGTGATCACCTCTTCATTATTTCCCATATTTATACGACATGTAGAACGATCGATTTCGATGGCTTGACAAGCGTAGACAAACGTGGAAGTATAACAAAGTTTCTTGGCTGGTAGACGGCATCCTTGTGACGTCGCCACTGTTCGCAAAGATTGACGAGACCGCCTGATTTTTTGTCAGGGTTATCTCCCTTAGCTCAAGGTACATATAATATACGTATACATTTTAGATACCTTTTAAGTATCCTGGGTGTATGTTCGCACCCACACCCTTTGTAGCAGGAAGCGGATGCCATGTGCACTCGGTCTCTGCTGTTATTAGTCTAGATGCCTAGGGGCACCTAGTCCAGGATGCACCACGTGGAGGACTAACAGTCAGGAATATCACCGTCATTGAAGTGAAACTTTATAAGCGTGCTCAATCCTCAGGATCATTAGCATCCCCTTTCCGGACGTATGTGGTTTGCATGTCTTCCCCATAGTTGATTATCTACATTTAGATCGTACAACGTTTCCAGCTAGAATTCCACTTTTGTGTCCAACCGAACAGATTTTTTTCACACCTTTACGATGGAGAATCGCGTATGACAGTATTAGGGCAATTTTCCCTTCTTGTCTCTCTGGACTAAGATCGTGTATCGTCTGTGCTCAATCTCGACTACCGACACTAAATTCGGCGTCGCTACAATGTTCATTTGTTTGAAAATGCTTCTCGTAGTAACAATTCAAAAGGGATGTGCTTTTCTACCACTGTGTTGTGTTCATTTATGAAATCGAATATCAGTTCATGATGGCAGTGGTATGTCAATAGGAGCGCTGTGCTTTTAAATTGATACAAGGGAGATGCGTTCAGTCTTGTTATTTCTACGCATTGGTATAATTAGTTCCATCATACAAAAACAATGGGAAATATAATACAAGTAAATATTAGGCGATTTAATCAATTTATGTCATTATCAAGTGGGATACTAATGATCCTGAGGATTTGAGTAATGCTTATAAAGTTTCAATTTCCAATGATGGTATTATTCCTGACTGTTCGTCCTCCACGTGGTGCATTCTGGACTAAATACCCTAGGCATGTAGACTAATAATAGCAGAGGTCCAGTGCACAGCGGTATAACTGGGCTTCCACTACGGCAGGTGGGTTCAGACTACACCCTGGATAAGCCAAAAGTATCTAAAATGTATGCGTATATTATACTATAACCCTTGGGCTAAAGGAGATTAACCTGACAAAATCAGGCGGCCTCGTCAATCTTTACGAATAATGTATAATTAATGCCATTAAACAAAAACAATGGGAAATAATAGTACGAAGTAAACATTTAGGCAATTTAATCAATTTATGTAATTATCAAGTGACATAAAGTTATCATCATAATCAATTGATATTTAACCAGGATTCTTGAATTAATATGAAGCAATTGTGTTTGACATAATTTGTCGCATTAATTGATAAGCACCAGATCATCAATTTTATACTGAAAAACAGTATTCATGGCAGTGACGTGCTTTCTGCCAAAGTTGATTTTAAAGCACTATGAATATTTTCTTTACGTTTAAAATGTCTTTTTAGATACATTTAAAAAAGGAGTATTAGCTGTAAAAGAAAAATTAATTCTACTATTAGATTTAATAATAAGATAAATATGTTAAAACAAATTCTCATTACTTATTGCACACAAAGGGAAGGAAAATAAATATAAAATTATATGTTTATATAATTTCCACATAGGTATTGAATAAAAATAAGTTACATACGTAGTCATAGTAAATGAGAATAGTGCAGTCATTTGAAGGCCCACATAATAAATAATGATTTTTTTATTTTGATGTTTTTAATTTACACCCTCATGGACAGACGTTTGAGTTCGCGGTCGATAGTTAGCACGGGATCTTACGTTTCCAATGAAAACGCCTCTTACCATAAATCAAATAGCCATTTATCGATCGACAGTTTGTCACATGATGAAAAAATCGATAGATGTATAATAACATGTCATTACTTGATGCCAAATGATCCTGAGATTTGAGCAATGTTTGTAAAATCTCAATTTCCAATGATGGTGATATTCCTGACTGTTAGTCCTCCACGTGGTACATCCTGGACTAGGTGCTGAAAGGTCTGGACTAATAAGAGCAGGGATCGAGTGCACAACTGTATAATTGGGCTTCCGCTTTGGCAGGTGGTGTAGCTTATACACCCAGGATGCTTAAAAGGTATTTAAATGTATACGTATATCATATGTAGCCCTTGGGCTAAAGGAGATAACCTGACAAAATCAGGCGGCTTCGTTCAATCTTCATGAACAGTGGCAGCGTCACAAGGATGCCGTCTACCAGCCAGAAACTTCGTTATTCTTCTATACGTTTGTTACGCTTATCAATCGCTTTCTATGCCGTATAAATATGAGAAATAATGAAGAGCTGATCATATCACTAACCACAATGAATGAATGACGAGAATATGCGCTTATGAAAAGTAAGCTTATCTACTTTTTCTGTCCTGATTTGAACTTGAACCTTCACTCGGGTGTCACTCAACAGTGTTATTGAAAATTGCGCATTTATTTCTGTGCCGTTGATTCGCTACAATGACTGACGTTGTCCTCTACAATTTCTTTCTCACCCGTGGATCTTAATAGTCTTGAGGATTTGGAGTAGTGCTTATGAAGTCTCAATAGTGATGATGAGGTTACTGTGTTGCCAACCACAATGGATGGATGAATGAATTGCAATCCCATTTTTCCAACACCCCGTAAAAGATTTGACAACATTTCATTCACGATATGCTAGATATTCCTCTCAAATTGATTTGGTTTTGGTTAGAAAACGTTGGTTTGGTACAATCAAGAATTACAGAAGCTGCCGAACAGGAAGTGTTTCTGATCATTCACTTGTTTTGTGTTCGTTTCGGATTGGTTTCTATTTACACAAAAACAACAACAATAACTATGCTGCCAAGTTTCCTAAAGCCCACTTGGTAGCTTCAGTTGGCAGAGCCAAGTTTGAATAACTTCTTCTCAAATTCCTATACGAAGAAGGTTGTTGGATGCGATTTGAACTTGGGGGAAATAAATGGAGTTTCTTGGTTAGAAACGCTTCTTTGCGACGACGCCAGTGTTCATAGGAATTGACAACGTGAGCTTCTTTTAAGCTTGACGCCAGTTGACGGATTCAAAAGCCCTAACCGGCTACATATGGTAGATAGATATCTTGAAATACCTTTTAAGCATGTTGCGTGTATGCTAGCTAAGGGGGAGACCGACCCCTATAGCGCGTTCACAGGTGGCGGATAGTGGAATGACCTTTAGCAATAAAGGTTAGCTGTGAATAAGGCTGTGCGAAATAAACAGCCGTGGACCAAACGGATACTCAGGCGTTAAAGTCGTTAACGCGTTGACAAGAAGGCAACAACGGTTATCGGTGTCACCCTGAGTATTATCACCAAGCAGCCCTATTTAGAAACAGCACTGCTTGCTTCACTCGGAGAGGGGCCTAGAAAAAGTGGTTTAAAAATTGATCGTTTTTTCACCAGGATGGCTGGCCGCGGCTAACTGGTTTATATACTCGCGGTCAAAACTATTTCAAAAATCAATTATAGGCTGTGATCAACAGGGCAGATACTGATGACCAAATTCAAAAAAACACCATTTTCAAAACTCAAACAAGGCAGAATGTGACTCGCGACGCACTACCTGCTCTGTGAATATTACTCGCGATAATGCATCGGGTGTACGCTGAACGGGAATCCAGTGAAAGCCCAGGTATACCGTTGTGCACTCGGTCCCTGCTATTATTAGTCTAGATACCTAGGGGCATCTAGTTCATGGTGGACGTACAGTTAGGAAATTTAAACTTTGCATGAACATTACTCAAATCCTCAGGATTATTAGTATTCCGTTTAATTAACTTCTTAATCTAAATTTTGTTGTTGTTTCCAAACTGTTTTTGTTACCTTTTATTGAACTTTGACCTTTTATTTGTAGGTAAAACTTGGCAAATCTACGTCAATCGATACTCCGACAAATTCAGATCCGGTAAGGGGATATTATTTTGAATCAAACTCCATTGTAGCCGGTCCCCAATCCGGTTGGGTGAGAAGATGAATGTTGGCAACCGTGTACAAAAGCTGAGCCATTTTTTTATTGTATTCCGTCCAGGGTGCACCACATAGAAACGGAATTATCATCCTTATTTTAATGGCTAATTTTATTGGCATTACTCGAATTTCATTCATTGGTTGGTGACGTGGTCACCTCTTCATTATTTCCCATATTCATACGACATGTAGAACGATCGATTTCGATGGCTTGACAAGCGTAGACAAACGTGGAAGAATAACAAAGTTTCTTGGCTGGTAGACGGCATCCTTGTGACGTCGCCATTGTTCGCAAAAATTGACGAGGCCGCCTGATTTTTTGTCAGGGTTATCTCCCCTTAGTCTAGGGCTACATATGGTATACGTATACCTTTAGATACCTTTAAGTATCCTGGGTGTATGTTTGCACCTGCCATGGCGGGCTTAGTTATACCGCTATGCATTCCGGTCCCTGCTGTTATTAAGTCTAGATGCCTAGAGGCACCTAGTCCAGGATGCACCACGTGGAGGACTAACAGTCAGGAATATCACCATCATTGAAAATTGAGAGTTTACAAGCATTACTCAAATCCTCAGGATCATTAGCATCCCATTTCTTTCATAGAAATTCGGGATGAACATGTTCTTGTTCAATGCAATCGAAACGAAACATCAATCTTCAATGCCAAGCGAAAAAGATGTATTAATGTTTCTATGAGATTAAATTGTTTATTATAGAGTTTTCAAGGTTTTAGGTAATCAGGGATACTGTACAGCAGTGCAAACACCTTCCAAGTCACACACACACAGACACAAACGTCAATTCACACTTTATCTGATAACAGGCGAATGCCTTAACTACTAATGAACTTCAGTAAGCATTGGATTTTCTTGTAAAAGTTTCCGGTGAATATGGTCTGAAGATCAATCCCATAAAATCAGTCATCAAGACGTCACAGGCTTCTGATGCGAGAATTGAATTAAATGATGTTGTGCTCCCCAATGTACAGGCATTTACGTATCTGGGCTCTTCAATTACTTCTGACGGTAGTTCATCCAATGAAGTAAATCGTCGAATTTGTTTGGCTGCTGCTGCGTTTGGAAAACTTGTCAATCCACTGTGGAGACGAAAAGCCATCAATCCAGACACGAAGATGAACATTTTCTCTTTATTGGTTTGTACAGTCCTTCTGTACGCAGCTGAAATCTGGACTCTTACTGGATCAGAGATCACAAGCTTGACAAATTTGAAGCAAGGTGTCTCAGATACATTTGACACAACACCCATTTTGCATCCTCTGTATCAAGGGGGATTGGACGAAAAGGATCAGCAACTGCCAAATTCGAGATGACTTCCAATTTCACAATTGTCCGTCATTCGTATTGCGATAACGAAGTCGTCCTTCGTAGAAATCCTGACGCAATCGTAACCTTGGCTTATCCAAATGCCGACTGGAAGAAGAGGAAAGGTGGTCACAAAGGTACTTGAATAGATGCTGTTCGGGACGATTTTTACACTATCTTAGTTGGGACCTTATCTTGGAATCAATGGCTAAGTCAATGGACTAACATTGCCACACGCCTCAGAAAACTGTGAACAATAGATGGGGATGATTTGTTATGCTATGCGTACCTGGAACTAATGAAGATGTGTCCTTTGGACTAATGGAAAGAAGTTAGACAAAAATCAGGCGGCCTCGTCAATCATTACGAACAGTGGTGCCGTCTACCATCCAATAAACTTCCGAGTCTATTATATTTATCAAGTTTCGATCATTCAGTATGAAATGAGTGAAGCATTATGGAAATTTTAAGAATCCTTATCTTTTGGCTTAAATAACCGTTGATTTGATTTAATTAAAACGAAACATTTTTAGCATTCATTTTGGTTGGGATCACGTGGTTATCTCTTCATTATTTTCCATGTTTATATGGCATAGCAGACGATTGACTTCGATGGCTTGATAAGCGTAACAAACGTATAGAAGAATAACGAAGTTTCTTGGCTGTAGACGGCATCCTTGTGACGTCGCCACTGTTCACCAAAGATTGACGAGGGTTCTCTTTTAGCAGAACGGTTACATATACTATACGTATACCTTAAGATAACTTTTAAGTATCCTAGGTGTTTGCTTGCACCTACCCGTTAAAGCGGAAAATATGTTAGCCTTCTCTTACTGCTTCTATAGCAATATTAATATTTTACAGAAGCAGATTGATTACCTTGCAGTCTGGACTTGAAACTGGCTAGATTGGTTCATTTCTAATCCTCTTTAGGCGGAGAAAAATATCTTCCATAAATTTTTAAGTAAAAAGTCCTGTAGAAATAATACACTTTAGAGTATTTTTAATTATTTAGCTGATAATTGGGATGATAATAATCCTGAGGATTTGAGTAATGCTTATGGAGTCTCAATTTACAATAATGATGATATTTCTGACTGTTGTCTTCCACGTAGTGCATCTGGACTAGGTGCCCCTAGGCATCTAGACTAATAACAGCGAGATCCGAGTGCACAGCGGTATAACTGGGCTTCCGCTACGGCGGGTGGGTGCGAACATACACCCAGGATACTTAAAAGGTATCTAAAGGTATACGTATATCATATGTAGCCCTTGGGCTAGGGGAGATAACCCTGACAAAACATTAGGCGGCCTTGTCAATCTTTGCAAACAATGGCGACATCACAAGGATGTCGTCTACCAGCCAAGAAACTTTGTTATTCTTCCACGTTTGTCTACGCTTGTCAAATCATTGAAATCGATCGTTTTACATGTCGTATAAATATGGGAAATAATGAAGAGGTGACCACGTGATCACCAACCAAGATGAATGAATATGTTGTCCTTGGGTTAACGGTGACAACTCTTGCAAAAATCAAGAGGTTTCGTCAATGTTTGTGAACAGTGCGCCGTCACAACGATGCTGCCTACCAGTCAAGGTGGGATTCGAACCCAGGTCCAGGTCGAGCACTACTCTGGCATAAAGAAATAATAATGACGTTGCTATTTACAATAAACAAATCTCCAATATTTCACGCTGTTCATTCAATTTTAGATTATATCCGACACACAACTGCGAAATATACACGCCCGTCCAAGCGAACCTTCGCTATCAACATCGATGGACACCAAAAGTACCAATTTAAAAACGGTTGTCGACAGCGATTCTTCAGAAGATGCCGAATTTATCGATGCAGTGACTAATGAAACGCCAATTATGACCGAAGCTGACAGTGGAAATATTAATCGCGGCAAAAAGACATCAAGTCGATTAGTTAATACGAAGCCAAAGAATGGGAAGCACCGTTAGATGTGGACGCTGAACAGCTGGAAGAAAAGAGTGTTTACATTATTTATATTTATTCATTGTGATGATTATTATTACTTTCATTGTGTTTCGGTTTGTTTTCACTTTTTTATCAAAAAAAGAATTGAATTGTTTGTGATCATAACTTTTGCAGTACTCATTGTGTTGTTTTTTTTTGACGAGGTAATGTAATAGTACTCAATATTTTTTACATTAAATCTTTTTGTTAATATTTATCGTTTTGTTGATAATAATGCTAGTGGAAGAAGTTTATCGTGGTTAGTAATGTGGAATTCCTCTTTGGCACACATAATTTTATGCTAAACAATTTTTGTTCAATTGTACCAACGAAAGTACTCAAAAATTGAATATTAACAAGAAATTACGTAATTAAAGCGGTTTTAAATTGGGTTTGTGTTCGCTAATATCTTATTTATGTATAGAATGAAAATTTGAGTAGTAATTATAAAGTTTTAATTTTTAACAATATTATTGATAAACTGGTTTATTCTGAGCTCATGTTAACATTGATTAGAAAGAAAGTGTATATTTGTATAATTAAGTTTCCACCATTGCAAATGGGTGTAAGTAAAGATCCAGAATACTCGAAAGTTATCTGAAGGTACTATGTGTAGCTATATGTATACTGTATGTATCTGTTGAGTTAAGGAAGATAAACTAGCAGAAAAATAAGTTCGTTAATCTTTGCAATCAGTGGTACTATCACAATTATGCCATATATTAACTAAGAAAATGTGTTATTTTTATACGTTTGTTGTGTTCGTAAAATACTAGAGCCAATCATTTGATTTACTGTACAAATATAGAAATAATGATTACTCTGAAGAACATGAAGAAACAAGATTGTTCTATGTAATTGTACTTTAAATTTTCGGCTTTAAAAGTTGACCCTTTTTTAGCCATTAACCCGTAATGTAAGGTATATGTTCAGGTAATTATAATTTAAATCTTTAACTGGCCCTGAATGGTTACAAACACATATACTACCGATTTTTAGTTTGAAATAATTGAATAAATAATTAAAACAACGAGACACCATTATTTGAGAATTTTTCACGAGTTGAGTAGGCCAAAACGCCTTTTAGTACTCGGTTGTCAAATTTTCAGGGGGAAAAATGAAATGGATGGTGAGATAAAGGGGGATTAGTCAGAAAAAATATTTGAAATCAAGATAAAATCAAGGTAGATAGTGGTAGTCAACAATTATAGAAAACGAGCAAAATTATAAATATACAAAAATGATAATAAAACAAGTTACGTATTACAATGCAAAAACACTGCAATAATCTTCAAAAAAGAAGAAAAGAGAAAAGGATAAATAACGCTCCAATAGACGTGTAGCGTGACGCGCGCCTCACTTCGCGATTAAAAAACTGTGTTTTATGAACTTTCGGAGACTGAAAATATATATGGAATTAAACATTATTTTACTCCAAAATCTAAAAAAAATACAATTAATAATTTTAACAAGACTACCCGTGTACAAACTTCCTTTCACTGTTTCTATCTCAATTTCCAAATATTTTTTATTTTTAAATTTTTTCCTTTTTATTTCATTTTTTATTTTTTTATAATTAAAGACAATAAAACTGAGTATTTAAAAGTATTTGTTTAATCCAGTTTATGTACTTACCTATTTCTGTAAATATTTCTTTGTAAAATAAAGGAACGTTTTTCGACAATTCAGGTATTCAGGTATATTCACGAGTTATGTAGGAGGAAACTCCTTTTGGTACTCGATTCAAAATATTAAATGTCGACAAAAATAAATCTCGAAAGTTATGTGTATAAATATAATAGTTATATATATATATATATATATATATATATATATATATATATATATATATATATATATATATATATAAACAATTTAAATATATTCGTGGAGAAAATAATTGTCATACGCCGATTTAAAGGAGTCAATGGACGGAGCTGAAACAACGTGGTTCGGTCAAAGATTCCACATGGATATGACCCTATACAAGGAATGGTTTAAACGTAACCGAGATCTTACTCTAGGTTTGAATAACTTAAAAGGGTGCCCCCTTCGAGAATTGTTAGCGGGGACGAGAGAATGTTCGACACCATCCGACCTTAATAATTTAAAAACTAAAATGAGATCGTTCTGGAGCCTTCTATCTTACAGTGGAAAAAGCTTAAGAGATTTTAATCGGTTTGTGTAACTTACATTCTTAAGCTGTCTGGGGAACTTAGTGAAACTGCGCTGTACTTTGTCTAGAATCTTAATGTCCGCTTTTAGGGAAGGGGATGTAACTTGGATATAATATTCTAAATGGGGTCTAATATAAAGCTGGTAGAGTAGCCGTGTACAACTCACAGGAACATTGCCCAGATTACGCATAAAGAGCTTAGTGAGTTGGAACCCCTTAGAAGCTGCTATCCTATGGTGCGTTGAAAAGTTTAGGGAATGGTTGAAGGTAACCCCTAGATCCTTAACTGAATTAACTCGAGTGATGGGAGATGAGTCTGGCCCTCTAAATATATTGCTTAAAGATTTACCAAGGAAGAAGTGTTTACACTTGGAAAAATTCAGAGGGAACGCATTTGCTACAGACCAGTTGTATATACCCATAATATCTATTTGAAGTTGGTTAGGATTGGAACTCCAAATCTTGGCATCGTCAGCGTACAGTAAAATATTAGAACGAACAACAGCGGGTAAGTCATTAATATAAATAATAAATAACAAAGGGTCGAGGACGGACTCTTGGGGAACGCCTGAGGTAATATTAACGGCTGCGGAGGTAATATCACCTAATCTTACAGTTAGTTACCGATTGGAGAGGAAATCTCTTATCTTATCGAGAAGAGGAGGGCTAATCCCAAATGCTCTCAACTTATTCAGTAATGTCGAATGAGGTATTTTGTCAAATGCTTTGCAAAAATCAAAGTAAATGACGTCAATCGAATGAGAGTACTCCAGCACTCTGGTAAGACTACTAGTGAACGTCAGTACATGTTACAGGTTGAATACACGAGTTAAGTAGAAGTAAAACTCCTTTTGATTCTCGGTTTTGTTTATCGGAATTATATCAAAAAAAGCAATAACAATAAATGGATAGCTAAAAACAACAAGAAAGAATCGGTTTATATAAACTTAGAAAGCTTATAGTTATCATATGCCTTTTTGAATGCTGGGAGTGATGACGCGGAGATTACCTTGGTAGGTAGTCTATTCCATGGATTGGAGAGGCAGGATTTCGAAGGAATAAACCCATGCTGGACAGGGTTTATGAGATTGTTGTCGACTATAAAATTTATTAAGTGGGACTTAATTATTTTTTCCAAAATTTTACTGGGAGCAGACAAGATGCTAATAGGTCTGTAGCTCTCAACCTTAAATCTACAACTTGATTTGTAAATCGGTCTGATATATGCTAATTTCCAAACAGAAGGAACCTTACCTTGTTTTAAGGAAAGGTTAAACAAGTAGGCAAGTGCAGAGGATAATTCCCCAGCGCATTCTCTAAGAATTCTCGGATATAATTCATCAGAGCCCCTGGAAGAAGATTTTAATTTGGAAAGGAGATTGCAGACAATCTCCGGAGTAATAAGAAGGGAACCTGACAAACGTAAGGGACTAGTGAATGGGTCTCTTGTAAAATCCGCATCGAAGACAGATTGAAAGTATTTGCAGAAAGTGTTGCATACTTCAAGCAGGGGAAGAGGAGACCCATGAATATCTTTAAGTTGCGGAAGAGAATTGGTGTTTCTACGTTTGTTCTTAATTAATTTAAAAAGTAGGCTCTTATCAGTCTTAGCTTTATTTAGGAGATTATAAATTCTACGATGCTTGAGACTGGTAGGGTTAAGTACACATTTGTTTCGTAATGCAAGGTACTCGTGATAAAAACATGGGAGGCTAGTTGATTTCCACTTATAGAACTCGCGATAACGGAGTTAAATAATCGAATAAAATGCCGTGAGATCTTATTCGATGGCCGGGTGGGCGCACGGAAGGGGACAAAATGTTCAACTCCCGACTTAATAATGTTGGAGAAATAATCGCAGAAGTTATCAACCTCGTCCGTTTAGGCATAATCCCATTCAATATTCTTAAGATAGTTCCTCAAACCCTCAAAATTAGCATTACTAAAATCGGGGATAAGCGCTGAACTGAGTTTGGCAATGGGGGCTGTATTAGGAAGATGAACTTCATAGGCCAAGACAGAATGATCGCGGGAGAACAGAGATAAAGTCTATTATATGGGGGACATTGGTGAGAACTAAATCCAGACAAGAAAAAAAACATCCAACTCTATGCCTAGTGGGGGAGGAAACGTGTTGGAAGAGAGCATTCTCAATGTCTGCATTGAAGAAAGTTAGAATTAAAGGAGTTGTCCTGACTGGATAGAGTGTCCCAACTAATAGTAGGGGCATTAAAGTTACCCATAAGCACTTGATACTTATGGGGGGAGGCAAAAGCTGAGTTAACTTCTTGTAATAACGCGGAGTTGGGGGCTTCAGAGAGGGAAAGGAGTCTATAAAGGATAGAGAATCTGGCGTAGTTACCAGATGAGAGAGAAATAGAGATAGAGAGAAGATTAAAACTTTGATTAGTAGATAGTAGATCAAGCTATCATGAATGTAAAAAAGACAGCCGCCACATATAGATCGCTTGGAGTCTGACCGGATGACACTATAGCCTTGGATTGGCAGTTCATTATCAAGAATATCATCCGGCAGCCAGATTTCAGTAATACCAATTAAATGGGGCTTAGCATCGAGAGCTAATAGACTTAACTCAATAAGCTTATTTTGTAGATTACAAGCATTAGTATTGAATATTTTTAAAGGGGAAGTGCAGGTTAAAGGAGAAGGGGTCCAGTTATTTTTAACAGATGAAGAAATTGGACATGGCTCCGGGGCGTTGAAGGAAAATCCTGCAAAGTAGGGCTCTGGGGGGAGGCTGTTATCCAATCTCAAGGGAGTTAATTTAACTAATGGGGTAGCCGATAGTTTTGGACAGGCGGTGCTAGGCAATACCAGAGATTTACCAATCCTGTCCCTGGTGGCATGGTCCTTATGCACCCGGATCTCCGGGAAATGGGACTTAACAGCCAACCAACTACTGAGAATATCAGAAGCTATGTTGGAGGAATTGAAGGAGACAATTACTGGGGAGAAAGGGAGGTTTCGTTTACAGGATATGCGCGTAGCCTTGAAATTAATTGGCTGAGGATGGTAGGTCTTAACTATCTCAAAAACTATTTTTTTAAAGTTTGTGACGGTGTCAGGAATTCCTCTAACTATAAAGTTGTTTTCCCTTCTTTCATCAGCGGCAAATTGTTTAGCAGAGGATAAAAATTCCTCCTGTGAAAGTCTAAGAACAGCATTGGAGATAGGAGAAGGAGAGACTTTCTTAAGTGTAGATAAGAGGGTCCCGATTAAAGCTTTGAGTTGAGTTATTTCATCAGAGTGTTTGTTGGAATAAACATATAGGGCTGATTAAAACTCAACTAATTCGTCGAAGATTTGCGAATGTTAGTATCACTGAGTTTAACTCCATTGAGTAGATCTAAAATGAGGTCTAATTTAGTGTTTATTTTGAGGTCAGATTTGGAGATAACACAAGGATGGGCGACAAGGGAGGAGTCTGATGACCAGATACAATTTATACAGTTAAAATCAACCTTACTAGTAGCCAAATCGTTGTAGATAACCTCCAAGAGACCAGTACAGTTTTTATGGAACCAAGTGTTACACTTGGAGAAAAACATACCAGTCTTTACGGACTTACTACACCCCCGACGGTCACAAATCGTTGTTTGAAAAACTTTTATTAATAGATCAAAAGTTTCTAAAATATATTAAAAATAAAATATCACACGCAAAGCAATATGATAATCGGGTTAAAGAGAATATAAAATGGAGGATCAAGCACGACACATACAATTCGAACTTGAAACACAGTTGGGCAATTAAAAGTTGCACAATTATACACAAAAACACAAAAATCACGCAAAAACTAAGCAGATAACACAAAAAAACACGTAAAACACGTAAACACTTTAGCAAGCGCGAAGACAATAAGCAACTTTTGAGTGCACGTCACGTATCGCACGGATTCAAAAGCACGAGCTTATTTCTAGAAAGTTAAAAAAGTAAACTAAATAAAATATTTGTTTTTTAGAATTGAGTGTTATTTTTTATTTTATAATTAAAATATTTTAAAAATTGGTTTCAAACTGTTATTACGTTAAATAAATTATTTAATAATAAAATAATAATATGTTAAATAAAAAACAGTTATTTAAAAAATATAAATGTTAAATATTTTAATGTAATACGAACAATTGTTAGATAAACTTTTACAGTTATTGCGCCCAATTTGCTGTTGGACAACCTGGAATACTGAGATGGTTCTTTTAGCTGCCTCAATATGCACAAAACATGGAAAAGGTATTGGTTATAATGTTGTAATTGTTTTTAGCACTTGTTTCTAGACAATTTGTGGAAATGACTAAAACAAGAATTGAAGGTTTGATAGCTACATTTCCAAAACTAATCGGACTTGGTAAGTAATCATTATATTCCTTAATTCAAAAGATTTTTGATTATTTTGTGAGAAAAAACTATTATTTTATTAGCAATTGTTACATTGAAGTGGAGAATAAAATAGATATCACTTTTAAATGGGTTCATTTAAATTTACAAAATTTTATCATTTTGCATGATTGTTTATTGAAATACTTAATGTGTTATAACATTGTACATATAAGATATGTTTTGAGTATTTGCATATTAAATAATGTTTTTCTGGTTTACATTTTATTTTATATGATTTGTTTTAAGAAACTGTGATGCATTTTCGAATATTAACAAAACAGGTAAATGCAACTGAACCTAGAACAATGTGATACTCATTTACTTTAAAAGAAAATTAATAATTAGAATTATTTATTATTATTTTTAATAATTGTTTATTATTTGAGCTTGCTATAAATCTGTATTTAGATATAAAGTATTCTTCACCTTTGTAAATACTTGGTTGGAATAAACGAAAGATACTGTTGATTATCATAAGAATGCTGATGTTTTCTTTAAATGAACGATTCTAGAGTTGTATTCTCTTATTTATTTGTAAATCGTAACTTGAATTATAATATTCAATTGATTATTTTTTAACGCGATATGATAAACGCTGGTCTTAATTTATTTGCTTTTTGTTATTACAATCTATGTGCGTAAATAACTGAAAACGAAGTATTCCCAATTAACGAATATTGAATTTAATCATTATACGATATTGATGTACTCGTTAAAAAAATGTGTTCAGATTTCTGTAGCATTTTAAAATTTCTTTTGTGTATAATTTCGACTATTTAGGTAAACAACATACATTCGTTGAGACGGAGTCAGTACGCTACGTTTATCAACCTCTTGAAGAACTTTATGTTTTATTAATCACTACAAAAGCCAGTAATATATTGGAGGATTTGGAAACGTTACGTTTGTTTGCGCGTGTGGTGAGTTTAATTAGTGTTGGTACATTTATAAAGGATTGCTGAGTTTGACACATGAATATTTTTACCAACAAAATATTGCATTTAAATGTTGGCATTAAACCTCTTACTATTATTTTCAGAAGTTGCGATTATTTATCGCCTATTTTTGTTTACATTAATTCAAAGTTACCAAAAGCTCGTAAGCAATCAACTTTCATAAATTGCACTCAATAGTTAACACTTTTAAATAACTTAATCTTAAATGTTAATTGCATCCCGAATTAAAGCTTTTTGGCAAGATTTATCTACTCCAAAGAGTAAGTTATGTGTATAAATGAGACTTAAGAATCCGGGTAGTGGTTGAGTTTTTGTCACCATTCTATTACTTGCATAAAGTTAACTGCACACCACGAGCTGATCTGTTATTCTGTCCAACAAGTTACCATGATGAATTGAGATTCTTTAGCAGATGCAATTGATATAAATTCAGGTGTCCGCCAAAGATGTGTTTCAGCACCCACGCTTTTTAATTTTGTAGTTGATGACATCTTTGATGAAGTGTCCCGGTCATTTGAGGGCTGTATAACTCATAATGATTGCAAGATAGCATATATTCAAAATGCAGATGATGCTGTTCTTATGGTAGAAACCAAAAAAGATTTGCAAAGTGTAGTTAAACTTACTCAAAAAGCTTCAGAGAAATACGGTTTATATCTTAATACTAAAAAACAGTGGTTTTAGCGAACGTCTCCTTCTAGAAATCCAATCACTGTCAGTGGTAGCCCACTCCCTGTGATTGATGAATTTACGTATCCAGGTTCGGTCAGAGATAATAAAGGATCCAGCTCTTCAGAGATTCGGCGTCGTATTCGTCTCTCTGCTGCAGCCTTTGGGCGTTTAAGTAAACCTTTATGGAACAAAAGTAATATTTCTATTAAAACCAAGATTAGAATATATAAGAGTTTAGTGCGTTCCATTCTTGTTTATGCATGCGAAACTTGAACTCTCACCCAAGTGGATACACAAAAGCTTGATTATTTTGAGCAAAGCTGTTTAAGATCCATATGGTTTTGCTCGTTGTCCTCTATTGAACGCACTCGTTTAATAACCAATAAAATATTTCGACAATTCACAGATATTTGTAAGTCATTTAACATTTATTGGTCATATGTCTCTAGCAATAAGAAATAAGATTAAAATGGATTGGCCATGTTTTACGTAGATCGTCCACTTATCCAGCAAGAACAGCTATGGAAGCCCATCCATTACCCGGATGGAAAAGAAGGCCAGGCGGCCAACGGTAAATTTGGACGGACATTGTAGCATGCGAACTCAGTCTTTTTATTTATGCTAACCCCCCTTGTCCAAATGAATTACTTAAATGGGCGTCTGTTTGTTTACCCAACAGAGATCATTGGAGGGGTTTAACTCGGGATGTAATTAACATTTAATGTTAGCATACGTCGCAAGTGTTGTTCTTTAAGTACACATAACAAAAGTTCCTGTTTTTGCAAACGTTTTGGTATTTGGACTACCCTGGGTGATAATAACTGGTGGGGGATGATGATGATGAACTGTTTATATTCAGTAGCTATTTCAATGTTGTGTCTACTTTTAGATAAACTTGAGTCCCCTTTAGGATATTAGTTTTTTCTAATGATGATGATTACTTGTATATAGATTCATCGTTTGAAAATGTTCGTTTATTCATTTGGTAAGTGACACTCATTTCTTTATTACTTCCAATGATGGTGATATTCCTGACTGTTAGTCCTCCACATGGTGCATCCTGGACTAGATGCCCCTAGGCTCTAGATTAATAACAGCAGGGTCCGAGTGCACAGCGGTATAACTGGGCTTCCGCTACGGCGGGTGGGTGCGAACATACACTCAGGATACTTAAAAGGTATCTAAATGTATACGTATATCATATGTAGCCCTTGGGCTAAGGGAGATAACCCTGACAAAAAATCAGGCGGTCTCGTCAATTTTTGCGAACAGTGGCGACGTCACAAGGATGCCGTCTATCAGTCAAGAAACTTTGTTATTCTTCCACGTTTGTCTACGCTTGTCAAGCTATCGAAATCGTTCTACATGTCGTATAAATATGGGAAATAATGAAGAGGTGACCACGTCACCAACCAAAATGAAAAATGTACGGCATATTGAACGATTGATCTGGATGACGTGACGAACTTAGAAGAATTACGAAGTTTCTTGGCTAATAGAGGGCATTCTTGTGACGGTGCCACTGTTTGCAAAGATTGACAAGGCCGCTTGATTTTTTGTCAGGGTTATCTCCCTTAGCCCAAGGGCTACATATGGTATACGTATACTTTTAGATACCTTTTAAGTATTCTGGGTGTATGTTCGCACCTACAAACCGAATCGAAAGCCTAGTTATACTCGGTCCCAGTTGCATTAGTCCAAATACTTAGATGCTCCACGTGGAGCTGAAACAATCAGGAATGTCACTATTACTCAAATCCTCAGGATCATTTAGCATCTCAAAGTGTTTGTGAAAAGTTCCAAACATTCAAAAATTGAAAAATGTTTTTATTCAACGAATTCATATTAAGTAAATGGTTATACATAGTTTGGGAATATAGATTATTTTGTCTAAAGACGAGGGTGATTCGTGACGAATTCCATTCTATTTATTGATTTTTTTTGTTAGATTCCAGAATATGGCTGTGGTACAGACGAATCGGACATTATCGCCAATGCATTCCAACTGATTTTCGCTTTTGACGAAATCGTTGCTTTAGGTTATCGTGAAGATGTCAATATGTCACAAGTACGGACGTTTACCGAAATGGACTCGCACGAGGAACGCGTTTTTCGTGCTATACAAGCCGTAAGTTTAATTAATTAATTATTACAGTGGCACGAATTTGAAATTGACGCGTGCAGGGTTTAGGCCGTGGAGCATTGTCTTTTGTGAATACAAAACTTGAACATTTTTCCCAAGTGGATATACAAAAAGGCATGTTTTATATAATTTAGCTTTCTATATTCGGTTGAATGCAGTCATTTGATAGCTGATCAACTATTTAAAACATTCATTGGCCATGCTTTACGATGGTTTATCCAAAGGATTGTCCGGATGGAAAAGAATACCGACTGACCAAATAAAAATGTAGACGGCACGCGAACTAAGTCTTTATCGAAGTCGATTGTTTTATATACCTAGATTTAATGACCGGTGCATTATCGCAAGTAATATTCACAGAGCAGGCAGTAACGTCGCGAGTCACATTCTGCCTTGTTTGAGCTCTAAGAATGGTGTTTTTTTGAATTTGGTCATTAGTATCAACCCTGTTCACCACGGCCTTTAATTGATTTTTGAGATAGTTTCGACCGCGAGTATATAGACCAGTTAGCCGCGGCTAGCCATCCTGGTGAGAAGACGAGCAATTTTTAAACCACCTTTTCTAGGCCCCTCTCCGAGTGGAGCAAGCAGTGCTGTCCCTAAATAGGGCTGCTTTGGTGATAATACTTAGGGTGACACCAATAACCGTTGTCGCCTTTTTGTCAACGCGTTAACGACCTTAACGCCTGAGTATCCGTTTGGTCCACGGCTGTTTATTTGGCACAGCCTTATTCACAGCTAACATCTATTGCTAAAGGTCATTCCACTATCCGCCACCTGTGGACGCGCTAAGTAGGGGTCGGTCTCCCCCCTTAGACCAAATAAAAATGTAGACGGTACGCGAACTAAGTCTTTATTTATGCTTAGCTCTCCCCTGTTCAAACGAATTGTTTAATTGGGCGTCCGATTGCGGTTAATAGAGGTCATTGGATGGATTTAATTCGGGATATAATTAACGTTAACAAGTCAGTATACCTCAAGTGTCGTTCATTAAGTGCACATTGTGAAGTACATGTTTTGCAGGCTGTTTTGGTGATTTGGATTATCTTGGGTGATAATAACCAGTGGGGGGGGTTATTCCTGGTGGCAACATTCCTGATTGTTATTCCCCCACGTGGTGAATCGTGGAATAAATACCCTCATACAGGTGCTAGCATACACCCATTATGCTCCATTATATCGTTATTGAATTGATTATTGTTGTACATCAAACAGAACAAAGAACGCGACGCCAAGGAACAAATGAAACAGCGCGCCCGCGAACTCCAGCTGGCTCGTCTTGAGGCCAACAAAAAGGGTCTGAGCGGCAACAACTACGCGGCAGGCAATCGGTCGATGTTTGGCGGATTCGGCTCGACGAATGGCAGTGATATAAGTGAGTGTGTTGTTGTTGTTGTTGTCTGCTCTTTGTGGGATGGTAATGATCCACGAGGATTTGAGTAATGCCTGTGCAAAGTCCCAAGTTCCAATAATTGTGATATTCCTGAAAGGCATCTAGACTGGTAACAGCAGCGATCGAGTGCATAGTGGTGTAATTGTGCTATCACTTTGGCGGATGGGTGTAAGTATATACTCAGGGTACTTAAAAGGTATCTTAAGGCATACGTATACCATATGTAGCCCCCGGGCTAAGGGAGATAGCCCTGACAAAAAATCAGGTGGCCTGGTCAACCTTTACGAACAATGGCGACGTCACAAGGATGCCGTCTACCAGCCAAGAAACTTTTTTGTTTTTCTGCGTTTGCTACGCTTATTAAGCCATCGAAATTGATTATTTTATATGCCGTATAAATATGGAAAATAATGAAGAGGCGATTACGTGATCACCAACCAAATAATGAATATGGGGTAGCAAGATTGATCCTTGTGACATTGAAGATTGGACTTTTGTTTCGGTTACGCTGAACACATTAGTCTCAAGTTCACATAGCATCCCGAATTCTTATACGAAGAGGTTGTCGGGTGCGAATTGAACTTGGGGAAGATGGATGAAGTTTCTTGGCTAGAAGACCGCTTCCTTGGCGACGACGCCAGTTTTCACAGGAATTGGCGAGGCGATCGTTTTTAAGGTTGACACCGGTTGACAGATCCACAAGCCTAACCGGCTATATATGGTAAATGGATATCGTGGGCATCGTGGGTGCATGCTACCACCACTAATTCATTAAGCGGGAGTCTAGTGAAGGACCAGTTATTCCACAATGCATTTGGTCCCTGCTCTTATTTGTCTAGATACATGTGAGCATCTAGTCCAGTATGAATTACGTGGAGGAGGATCAATTAACCCTGCGTGTATCTTTTCATCGTCTATTGATTAACCTTTTCCATTTTGCAGACGAACAGCGCATTTCGGCAGTCAAAGATGGTTTTTCGTACGGCGACGTTCTGCTGACAACATCGTCGTCATTGTCCAAACCGCTGAGCCACTTGTCGAACAAACGAGGCGGCGGAATGCAGCTGGGCGGCGGCGAAAGCGGCGGCATCGACTGCTTCGTCGATCGTTTGAAGGCAGAAGGCGAATCGGTGCACGACGTTGCCAAGATGTCGAGTGTTACAGACTCGACGACCGCTGCCAAATTGGACATGATATCGAATTTGACGAGTATGATCAAAAAGGAAGAGTAAGTGCGCCGGGGAGTTTGACCAAGTGGTTTGATAAGTACAACGAGCCGAGAGGAATAACAAAGTTTCTTGGCTGGTAGACGGCATTCCTGTGACGTCATCTACTTTAGGCCACGGACTACATATGCTATGCATGTACCTTTTAGGTAACCTGGGCGTATGCTTGTACTCACCCGCCGAAGCGCAAACCTAGTTACACCGCTGTTGCTGTCATTAGTCTAAATGCCTATCAGAACCTAGTCTAGAATGCATCACACGGAGGATAAACAATTGGGAATGTCATCATCATTGGAAATGGTGTGTCTTTATAAACATTACTCAAATCCTCTGGATGTTAAAAATGTTTCTTAACGTTTCACTAGGCCAATCCGACAGATTCCATTAACATTTTCACTTCTAAGTAGTGTGTGTATGTATTTTCTAATTTCTGTTGTCCATTTGCAGCTTGCATATTCGCATTGAGGAAAAGCTCATTGTGCAGGCTGGTCGCAACGGTGGCTTGGAGAACATGGAACTGCAGGGCATTATGTACGCTCAGGCCAACACGAACGATGCCTGCACGGCCCGGATGCAGGTGGACACGTCGATGGCTTTGAACCCGTCCAATGCGGACCGACCGGCAGTCCAGCTGCAGACTCATCCAAACATCGACAAGAAAGTATTTGCGGTGAGTTGGAGTTGGATGAGTGTGTGGTCATTTTTTCCATTAGTTCAATGAATATGGAAGTTTGATGGATTTTCTTGGCTGGTAGATGGCGTCTTTGTGATGACACCGCAGTTTGCAACGATTGACGAGGTCTCCTGATCGTTGTCATGGTTGTATATTCATTTAGTTGGTGACGTGGTCACCTCTTTATTATTTCCCATATTTATACGACATGTAGAACGATCGATTTCGATAGCTTGATAAGTGTAGACAAACGCGGA
This sequence comes from Cardicola forsteri, assembly GCA_025895645.1. Lineage (NCBI taxonomy): Eukaryota > Metazoa > Platyhelminthes > Trematoda > Strigeidida > Aporocotylidae > Cardicola > Cardicola forsteri. The sequence goes on along the minus strand of JAKXYG010001423.1, from coordinate 32,187 downwards.
AGAATAACAAAGTTTCTTGGCTGGTAGATGGCATCCTTGTAACGTCGCCACTGTTCGCAAAGATTGACGAGGCCACCTGATTTTTTGTCAGGGTTATCTCCCTTAGCCCAAGGGCTACATATGATATACATATACATTTAGATACCTTTTAAGTATCCTGGGTGTATGTTCGCACCCACCCGCCGTAGCGGAAGCCCAGTTATACCGCTGTGCACTCGGACCCTGCTGTTATTAGTCTAGATGCCTAGGGGCACCTAGTCCAGGATGCACCACATGGAGGACTAACAGTCAGGAATATCACCATTATTGGAAATTGAGCCTTTATAAGCATTACTTAAATCCTCAGGATCATTAGCATCCCTATATGTATATGGTATACCTATATACTTTTTTAATATCCTGATTGCACCCAAGGCAGAAACCAATTTGTGCCGCTTGGTCTTTACTGTATTAGACCAGAATGCGTCATCTGGAGAAAATCGATTATTCTGGATGTATGTTTGCATCTACCGAAGCGGAAATCCAGTTATTCCGCTATGTACTCGGTCCCTGCTGTCATTAGTGTAGATGCTCATGGTTGTCTAGTCCAGGATGCGTCACGTGGAGGAAATTGAGCATTGCTCAAATCCTCAGGATCATTAGCATACCAACAGACATTTGACGTTTACCAGAAACGAATTAGTTTGTAGCTTCTAAACAAACGAACAAGCAAATTGTTTTTTATTTAGACTTGCCAGATTTATTTGACTAATAGATCCACTTGGTTTGAGTCAACAAGGAGCATTGTACAACTGTTTTACATCCTCCTATTTGGAATCATCAGCAGTGCATGCCTTTTATTTGAACCCACGCCCTATCTGGTGTCAGGTCAGCGCCTTTAACTACTGACTTACGCGTGGTTGAACGTGACCCTGTAAATTTATTATTTATAGTGAATCTAATCAATTCTAATTGTCTTTTTTGCCAATTTCAGTCGAGCAATTGGATACAAATCAAAGTTGGAGGCAAAGCTTTTCCGGTGGGCCAAGAAGTTGGCGTGTTACGCTGGCGGCTGCAAACCCAAGACGATATGGCTATACCAATAATTAGTACGTTTGTGTGACATTTTCGAATCGATTTCATTTTGGTTGGTGAAAACGACTTTGAGGGTCTGATAAGCACAACAAAATAAGGTTTATTGGCTGGTAGATGACATCCTTATGACGTCGCTACTGGTAGCAAAGATTAGCGAGGCTATCTGATATTTTGTCAGGGTTATCTTCCTTAGCTCAACGGCTACAGATGGTATACGTATAGTTTAAGATACCTTTTCAGTACCTTGGGTGTACGCTTGCACTCACCTACTGAAGCAGGAACCTAGTCGTACCGCTGTGTACTCGGTCCCTACACAACTTATTTACAGTTGAAATATAGTGCAGCAAAATTGACAACAAATGTAAATCACTCTGTCGTTAATTATAAGTTTTTACAATGTGTTCAATAATCCCTTTCCACTGTTCACGGTTTTTCGAGGCATACATGAATATGTCAATCTAACGATTTAGCTGTTGTTTCCAAGTTAGGGACCTGTCAAACGCCAAATTTTTCTTTGATCTATAAGACAGTCACTCAAGAACCTAGCACTGTAAATATAATAATTATAGTTCAGCCTATTGATACGCTTACAAAGGTTTTATTAATGCGGTAATGTATATTTATTTGTTTGCTTTTTTTTGCAGTAAACTGCTGGCCTAATGAAATTCCGGGTGGATATGAAGTGACAGTCGAGTATGAGTTGAAAGATTTAGATTTAGAAATTGAAAACATTTTGGTAACTATTCCATTACCGTGAGTTTCTGAATGATGTTTGTTTGGGATGACTGGGTTCTTTTGGATATTCTTTTTACGAATATAAGTTGTTCAGGCACTAAATTAATGGTTTATTGATAATTTACTAAAGATTTTGTAGCAGCTGTGTGTAGATATTTTTGATGACAGCGAAGATTCCGTTGTTAAAAATGAATCAATGACAGTGTTTTTTAATTAAAAAAAGAGTAAGAAGTTATGTAGTCACTGTTTGATTTATCTAATATTATTGAGATGACTTGGTTTTGGAAAATAATTAAGAAACAATGAACAAAATGTATACTCGAACCGTTAAGTTGTGTATTAACCAATCAAATTTATTCATGTTTCAACAACTAAATGTGCTTTTTGCATTCCACAAACAGACCCTATATAAAAGCACCGATGATCGGAAATTGCGATGGTGACTGTGACGTGCACAAAGCGGAATTGGAATGGCGTCTACCCATTCTCAACGCCGACAATTCGACCGGTTCAATTGAGTTTACGTTGAAAACGGATGCCAAACCCGACCATTTCTTTCCAATCCAGTTGGCTTTCAAATCGAACCAATCCTATTGCAACATTAAGGTACGTGACGGTGTATTCAGGCTAACACAGTAGCAGTGATCGAGTGAACAACGGTATAAGTGAACTTCCGCTGTAGTAGATGGATAAAGGCATATCTTAAGGTATACGTATACTATATATACATATATCTTATTGTTATTGCTTTGGATGCTTTACGGGAAACATCTTTTAGCAAGAAATTGGTTTTATTTTGTCAATTTTTGCAAACAGTAGCGTTGCTACAAGGATCCCGTCTATCTGCCAATAAACGTAATACTCTGGATTTACAAATATTGACGTGAAAAATGGACACACTGTGATACTTTATCATTCTACCCCGTTTACTTATCTTAGACATTTAACTTTTACTAATAAATAGTGCTTTAGCAATACACATCAAAGAACATTACTCGCAAAAATAATTTCTATTTTAATATGCAATAAACCATTGACTAACACTTAAATCAAAAACACAGTTTGTTAAAAAAACTAATTTGATTGACTAAAATACATGAATATGGGGAGAGAATGTTATAAACTTAACAATTTCAACAATTCAAGTAACATTCATTGACTTATAACTTTTGCTAGCCGCTATGAATGTCACTTTCATAGTACGAATGGAATCCTATGAAACTCGATCTTTCATAACATAAGTAATACGTCATTTTACAAATTGTTAATCTACTCTTTAAATAACAAACATGAAATTGATAACAGTTGAGTCCGGAATATACAGATCTACTCTTATTTGGCCAGATTAATCAGTTTAATATGAGTTAATTCAATTTTTTTAAAAGACATTGTGGCGGTTTATTTTTAATCTTTTTTCCCAGTTGATTGAAGCTACTACCGGGCCGCAAGATACTCCGATCAAATTTTCATTTGAACAATTTTTGTTTACAGAAAAGTACGAAATCGTTTGATTGGTTGACGTTTTGTAAAAGTGGATTGAATTATTTTGTTTTTTTGAAGGTCTTATTCGGTTGTTTGTAAATTGTGCGCGTGCACTTTTACTATTTGCTATTAAAAATGAAATTAACTTTATTATTTGAAATTTATTCATGATTTTGAATTTATTTTTGTGTATTGGGATGAAACAAAATGTTATTCCTTGTTTTGAGTTGGAGTGTCCAATTTTCGCGTTTTTCTTAATATTGGGATTTTTTGTATTTGAATAAATTTAATTTTTTAGTAATTAGTTTTTACTATGGTCACCAGTTTTTAAAGAAGCAAATTTAACAATAATTACACTTCAATAATGTCTTAAACAGTTTAAAAATAAATATTACGTGCCAAATTTTTTTATAATGTCCTAGTGTTCGCATTGATATATCATCATACGAGGAAGATTTTCCAACTGTAATAATGCCATTATTTTGCGAGTAGGCATCTATCGAATGCTTGTGTTAAGTGTTCGTGTAATACTTATTGTGTATATTTGTTTGTGCACAAAATACTGTCAAAAATGGGGATCTTTAAAAGTTAAATTATTTTTCCGTTGAGGTGAGGCGCGCGTCACGCTACACGTCCATTGGAGCGTTATTCATCATTTCTTTTTTGAAGATTATTGCAGTGTTTTTGCATTGTAATACGTAACTTATTATTACTTTAGCATATTTCTAATTTTTACTCGTTTTCTATAATTGTTAATTTTCACTATCTACCTTGATTTTGTCTTAATTTCAAATATTTTTTTTGTAACTAGTCCCCCTTTATCTCACCATCCATTTCACCTTGAATCTTACTGATATAATCAATAAATAGAGTAGAGGATCAAAAAGTTTTAATCCTACTCAACTCGTGTATCAACCTGTAATAGGCTTTAATTACGTTTTATGGTATATTTGCATGTTTATAAATTGGTATATAAAAATTCATTTAAAATGAAAAGGTTTTGTACAGTACACGCTCGTCTATATTTGGTAAATTTAATAGTGTAAGTAACTAATAATAAGAGTATATATACAAAATAAATGTAACAAAATTTTTTACTTTTTCATTTATAACAGTGTTAACAATGTGTTATTTCAACAAATGCTGATTTTACTGCAATATTTTTCTTAGTACATAATATAATAATAGATGTTTTTTAATTTAAAACATTACACATAAGTTGATTATCTAATGCTAAATACTAAGTCTACCGATTTCAAGATTTTTCAAAGTAGAAAAATATTAAACGTAATACTGAAAAGTTTGCTATTGTAAACCAATTCAAATAATTAAAAAACAGTCTACACACATGTAAAACAAAAATAAAAATAACTGTGAATTTTATTTAAGTTGAAGCCTGAATAACGGAATAAAATTAAAAACCAATAATAATTAAACAAATTTAATTTTTTTACAGTTTTGTAACACTAAGGTGCATTATTGTATTATTTATATATAATTATTATAAACAAGCTTTGATATCTCACTAGAGCTACATTCAGTGTAAAATACATTTTCACCATTAGTATAAAAATTATAAAAGTAGTAGTACAAATAATGTGGGCAAAATGAAATAGAATGTCATGTCAATGAATACGTTAAACATGTGAATCATTATAAGGCACAGTTATTACATTACTGTATACTGTAGGATGTCCAAATTAGTTCAAATAAATGCGTCGGTAGTATGATTCCTACTTTGATAGGTTTGTTAGTAGTTCAATTTTGTTTAATTCTGGATTGGTTAATATTCTGGATAGGTATGGCAGATATGAATTTTTGTATTGATTAGTTTTGGTTTTCATGTGCAGGTAAAATCTTGTTTTTTCAAAAACCTTAGAATTATTAAAAGCTGCATGTATTGGGTGATTGTTATTACTTTCAATCATTAATGCTAATTGTATACAGGATTTAAAATGATTATTGACAATATCATTCAATAAGATAAAATATTTGATTCCTGCAAATTTTGATATCAATAATATACATCTTTTTAAAACAACATAATCTTGTTTTAATAAACTAGAAAAAAATACAGGTGAGCAATATAATATTAAAGGATGTAACGAACAATTTAGTAATGTGAAACATTTTCCAGTTAGCAACAATGGTGGACTTAATCTCATACTCAATCACTTACAGATCTAGTGCCTTAGTTGTTTTTGTAATTTTCACAAATATTTTTCTTATATTTCAAGTATTATTATTATTTGTTAATGTATTTTATTTTATTTTAATGTAATGTATAATTAAAAAATAAATTTTTAATTTTAAATAAATAATTTTTTTAAATATAATTTGTTAAAAATATTATATTTTAAAATAAAATTTAGTATTTATTATTTTATTTTTTTATTACCTTTTTGAGTGTTACGTTACTATTTATTTCTGTTCGTTTACTTCTGATGCGAACATCATTACATCTAGTTTGAACTATTTTGACAATTCGTTTAAAATGTCAGAAGTATGTTGTTAGTTACTAGGTAATTTTTTAGTCACCAAACGATTATATTAAACGATTTCTTTCTGAGTAAGTTTATTGTTTAGAAATATCTTGTTAGTGTGGATGGCATTTTAGGTATATACATTTCGGATAAGGATGGAGTTCTTATGGCTAGTGGTAAGATGTGCACATATATTTTTGTAGCGTCTGTCGAAGATGTACCAGATCAAGCTTGGTTACCTTATATTGTAACGACATTTATGGGTTCAATTCAACAAGCAAGTAAAATGGAACTAGGAAGTTTGGAATGGATGGTAACTCGTTATCAAGAGATGGTTGTAAGTTATATTATTTTTTAATTTGTTTTTAATATATTTAGTATTTATTCAACTATTTTTTAATTTATTTGTATTTTATAAGAAATATTTTTTAATAGAGAGGAGTACTTAGTTTCGATTGAGTGTTGGTATATGAAAGCAGGTTTGCAGATTTGAAAACGGTTTAATTAGGTCAGGGACCTTTTGGCAACACGTCTCTTGATATCAATTTTTTCCGGTGATAGGGAAGAAATATGAAAATAAAATAATGGAATATATTGAAAAAAGAAAAAGGCAGAAAACAGGATTAAAAGGAGTAAATAAGTAATGATAATAGTGTTAATAATAAATGAGATGGTAAGTAGATAGATAAAAACCAGTGAAAGGAGAAGGCAAATATAATAAGAAACAGTTATTAAACAGATGAATTTATAAAATTAGAGTGATTGAGTTAAGAGGAAAAATTTGTCATAAATATTTTTGAAAGTGGAAATTTTTTCATTTTGGTTGGTGACGTGGTCACCTCTTCATTATTTCCCATATTTATACGACATGTAGAACGATCGATTTCGATGGCTTGACAAGCGTAGACAAACGTGGAAGAATAACAAAGTTTCTTGGCTGGTAGACGGCATCCTTGTGACGTCGCCACTGTTCGCAAAGACTGACGAGGCCGCCTGATTTTTTGTCAGGGTTATCTCCCTTAGCCCAAGGGCTACATATGGTATACGTATACCTTTAGATACCTTTTAAGTATCCTGGGTGTATGTTCGCACCCACCCGCCGTAGCGGAAGCCCAGTTATACCGCTGTGCACTCGGACCCTGCTGTTATTAGTTTAGATGCCTAGGGGCACCTAGTCCAGGTTGCACCACGTGGAGGACAAACAGTCAGGAATATCACCATCATTGGATATTGAGACTTTATAAGCATTACTCAAATCCTCAGGATCATTAGCATTCCGAAGCGGAAAGGTTTGAGGAGTTAACAATATGACTGGGAAGACAATTTCAGGCACTTATAATCCTGTACGAGAAGTGATGTAGTTTGTGTCAGGAGTTTGTTCTGGGTTTGAAAAGCTTGAATCTGTGCCCCCGTAAAGAATTAGCTTTAGAAGGTATAAATAGCTCCCTTTGGTTTGAGTGAAGTAATTTTATTTATTTTTAAAAATATTTATTACTTTGAATGTTTTACGAGAAAGGTATCTTTCAGTAGTGGACATGTTAGCGAAGCCGAACGCTATACCGCTAGAAGCATTGGCTCCCTTTTAGTAATTCGATTATTATTTATAAACGTGGATGTGATTTATATGTCTTACTCACCCGCTTAAGCGGATATGTAGTTATACCTCTATGCATTCGGTTCCTACTTTTATTATTCTAGATGGCCATGAGTATCTAATCCAGGATATACGACATGTAGAAGAAACATTAATAAATAGCACAATTGTTAGAATTTGAGATTATATAAGCATTTCTTAAATCGTTAGCATCATCAGCAGCCCAGTTGTTTAATATATATTACAACGGTAAATGATAAAACCAACCAAGGAAAAAGTTGCGAAAAAAGGTACCAATAAGAGTCAGGTAACCTTATGTGTGATTGTGTGATTACTCGGTAGTTGGGGATGGAAAAGTTTTAAAAAGTGTGACTAAATTTGCACGATGTCGCAATACAAACCGTATAGTGCTATGTAAATATAGATTTTTCCAACTTATATACATTTTCAAGGTCAAACTATCTTCTTTTGATAGAATAATGCACCAACGTGACTCACACTCACTCATGGAGGTTGACCAATGCGATTAAAAAAAATTTTTTTTACCCTGGTTGATTTCAGCATCTATCATATATATATATATATATATATCTTAAATAAAATTTAACTTTATTTTGATATCGTCAATTGATCTTCTAGATCTGTCAGTTCAATTTTTGCCCTTCAGATGAAATGTTTCCCTTATTTTTAACCGTTGTTGGATCGCCTGATTGTGATCTAGGTAAGTATTGTTTTTTATTTATAATGAAAAGTATAATGCTTCATAGAAACGGTTTTGTAAATTTTTATCGTACATTACATTTTTAGGTTCCATTATTTCGCTTGAATCGTTTATTCGTCCACTACTCAATCGCTTGGCCCCCGAAGCATCTAACCGATTCCAAACCGAAGCGATGTCTCGCAATGCAGCCGCACCCTATTTTCGAGTTTAAGCGCGCATCGAATTATTATCAAATTTTTATTCATTCATTATTAAAAAATATTGATTTTGTATAATTTTTAAGAAATTTTGTGCTATATTGTTGAATGGAAAACTTTAATTATTTAAAAATTAACTGAAAAAGTAATACTTGACGAACTTAATAAAGTGATAATTTTGCAAGTTGGAAGTATAGTATTAATTGATAAAGGAAAATGTTTAATGCGGTTTTTTACGATTACGAACAAACGCTGTTCAATTGTATCTTTGTTGGATGAAATCTACAATAGAACACAATCTTTGGAAAATGTAAATTGTATGTTAGTTCTGGTAGAAAATTAAATTATCTTATCAATTATTGTGACAATGGATATACAAATGGGTTGCAAATCACCGCGAACAATTTTGTCCCACATTTCGAACGTAAGAAATTGATAAAGTTGTTTTAGCTTAAAAAACGGTACAAAAGACCTTTTCGGATTTGATGTGAGGATTATCTTCTTTAGGTCAACAGTTACACATGGTATATGTGAACTTCAAGATACCCTTTAAATACCTATCTAGGTGTGTTTGAGTTTAGGATGCACCGCTGATTTATTTGAAAAAAGAAAACTATTATTGGACTACGATTACTTGTAGTGATGCAAAAACATACAACATTCAAGGTACTTAAAAATATCCTATATGTAGCTGATAGACTAAGGGAGATTGTTCTAACAAAAATAAGGCCGTCTTGTCAGTTTTTACAAACAGAATATTCTAGAAATTAGTACGTTTTATTCTACTTTATGTCTGTGAAACTTGAACTCTCATCCAAGTGGATTGTTATTTACGGTAAATGATAAAACCAACCAAGGTAAAAAGAATTTTTAAAAATCCTATTGGTCAACTTCCATGAGTGAGTATGAGTCACGCTGGTGCATTATTTTATCAAAAAGGGATTGTTTGACCTTGAGAATGCATATAAGGTGGAAAAATCAATATTTAGCTAGTACTATACGATTTGTATTGCGTTACCGTGCAATTTTGATCACACTTTTTGAACCTTCTCCAACTGCCGCATTAACTCACAAGCAAAAAGCGCGTAAGGTTTACAGTGTTTTTTCTGTTTTTCAAAAAAGGCACAAAAATGTTTCAATGGGACAGGATTTAAAATTTGATCGATATATTGCTAGATAAGAAATGTTCCAATTGCTTAGAAATTTACAAATAAAAGTAATTTATGCAAAGTTTACATATAATATTTTGTTCAACATTTTTTAAATGTTTTTGTTACGCAAGCAATAATGGTGGCTGAGTTTGATAATACGATTTGTAAGGCAATTTAAGAAACACGTTTAGTAATTTTTATTTACATGTTTGTTCCTATTTAAAATATGATTTATAATTAGTAACAAAATTAAAAGTACACTTTCATATATTGCTTGTAAAAATGCGTCCTTTTTAATGTACATTACATAATCTAGTACATTTATAATATTATTATATTAGGTAAATGTTGTACGTCATACAATTTTTAGTTGTTTTTAATTGGTCGAAATTTGAGTAAATATTATTGGATGTGGGTTCTGTTCTCTGATTGGTTTATTTTCTAATTAAGCTGTAATTGGTAGATGATAAAACCAACCAAGGGAAAAAGAATTTTCATAAATCCTATTGGTCAGCCTCCGTGAGTGAGTGTGAGTCACGTTGGCGCATTCTTCTATCAAAAGAGGATAGTTTGACCTTGAAAATGAATATAAGTTGGAAAAATCAATATTTACATAACACTATACGATTTGTATTGCGTCATCGTACAAATTTGGTCACACATTTAGAAAGTTTTCCATCCCCAACTTATCAGTAATCACACACTCACAACAGGTTATCTAACTCTTATTAGTTGCTTTTTTCGCAACGTTTTCCCTTGGTTGGTTTTATCATCTACCCATATTTTGAGCAGCAAATTTTGTACTTTTGAAGTTAGTTCATTGTCGGTTCATCAGAAAATTGGATTTTCTACTTAGGTGGTCAGCTATCAAAATGAAAAGTTAAAAAGGCCGTGAAGCAACACACTTACAACGTTTTGCCACTCACACCAAAGTAGCCTGACTCTTATTGGCTCCTTCTTTCGCAACTTTTTTCCTTGGTTGGTTTTATCATCTACCCTGTAATTGGATATTTTGAGCACTACTTAATGTAATTTTTTTTGCTCTCGCCTCATTTTGCAATGGCGTTAGTTGATGCACTGAACTGGACGGACTGGACGTAGTTATTCCAATTAGAAGGAGGTAAAAAATGCTATTCACGTTTTTAAAACAAATACCAATAGTGAGTTTTATCACTGTGTATCTAAACTAAACCATGGAGAAGTTGAAGGATTTCCATACAAGAAAGTATTTTACATATGCACATTTTACCAAAAGCGAGAATCTGAAAGTACCCGACTTCGTAAAACCAAGTAGCTTCATTTTTATGTAATTTTTTGTAGAATTAAAAATTATAATTGTTTAGCACGGTTAAAGTGAAGAACGATAAATATGTTATAGTCGAACCGAATTTGAAGCACGAACACACATGCTCAAGTAAAGAAATTGTAATTTATCGTAGTGTTATTGAATGCATATACAATGAGTCAAAAAAGTTTTGATAACAGAGTTGTTTTATTTAACCATAAAACAAGGGTTGATTTTATGAGTTTAAAGTACAAAATAACAATGATTGTAAAATTCTAGTTAAGATTGAATAATGAATTACAATTAATAATAAATAAGAATTTACAAGTATTATTAACAAAAGCCAAATAGAAAACTCTTTTACAATATAAATAATAAGAATAGCGTTGAAAATAGCAATGTTATACTATACAAAAATTTCACTAAATTAAAAAGTGATATAATATATAAAACCAACGTCTCAGTTAATAATTAGCTTAGATAAATAAAAAATTTTAATAACCTTTTTATTGTTTATAAAGATTAAATTGTAGAATTTAGCTATTTGTAATAATGTAGTACATTATAAAAAAATACGATTTTACGTTATTCTGTGTTCCTCACGTAAAAAAACATGTAATGTATGTGCCGTTTTTTCTAACAAATGCAAATAAATTATTGATTTTACAACACATTATGTCAGGTTATAAGAAGCCTTCTATACTGTATCTATTATTATCTACAAAAGACCTATATAATTACGATAAACTGCATTTATTTTATTACAGTGAAACGTTAGTCAATAGTAAAAATTTATTACAACAGTGATCCCTTATCAATTTTAGTTTACGTACATATTGTTCATTCTATGCAATAGTTACAATGTAATTTCTTTCTGTTGTTAAGATAACACATGAATAATTGGAATATTGTCAACTATTTCTATAAATTAAGTAAATAAAATGTGTAAAAACAGATTAGAATCGAAAATTATACACAACAATGCTTTTAATTAACTAATAAAAGTACGGTCCAATACTAATAGTGTTTCTACAAAATCGAAAATTAACACTTAATAAAACATTTTAGTGTTACTGCATTAATTTTTAAAATTAATAATTTAACAACTGTAATAAATAAATAAAACTGCATTTTTTTCCAAATTAACAATTTTATTCCAATATACTGACTACTTTTTTACCAACAGTAGATAATAAGAAACTTATTTTCTATTGACTGTTGTGATTCCACCAACACCTCTACTGAAAATAGACACATTTACACTGAAACCATTTTCATTGGTCCAAGTTATAATCATAAAATTTTATAATTTTTTTGTATGACGGTTAACAATTGCCTTATATTATATATTATACAAAACCCTTTTGCTCTAAAAATAGGCATGGGGCAATAAGACAACAATTACAGTAAAACAACAACAACAAAGTCTTGTTGACATTGAAGATTCTGCAAATCGATGATTGAACTTTATTTCGGCTTTTACTCAACCCTGTCATCTGTGTAACTCTGTCATCCAAATACGTGCGATCACTTCTTTGCCGGAATGGCGTCCTCTTGATTGTTTCCATAGCAGTATGGATTTTTTACAGAGACCAGGTTGCTAACCTTGAGCGCTCAAACCTTCCTCCTTTATTCAGGCTTAGGACTGGCTAGATTGAATCATTTCTAATCCAAACTAGGCGGAGATATAATAATATTATTAGTATTTTTTATTTATTTAAAATTAAATATACAAATTGCACAATAGTAAATGGATGACACACTTTATTTAATTTTATTTAAATAATGCTTTAAAGTTTTAATTTTTAATAACGGTGATATTCTTGACTGTTCCTCCTGCACAAGGTGACTACAGGCATCTAGACTAATAACAGCAAAGACCGAAGACACAGCGGTAGGTGCAAGCATACATCCAGGATACTCAAAGGTATCTTAAGGTATACCATATATAGCTGTTGGTCTAAAGGAGAAAATCCTAAGAAAGAAATCAGGCGGCCTTGTTAATTATTGCAAACAGTGGCGCCGTTACAAGGATGCCATTTACCAACCAACCACAATAAATAAATTAATTAATTAAATTGATTGAATACTTTTACGTATTTACAGCATATGCTTGCCAAAAAAGAAACCTTGTCATACCTTTTTGCACTCGGTCGTTGCTTTCATAAGTCTAGATGCCTAAAAACACGTAGAAAAAGAACAGTTAAAAATTAAGACTTCATATGCATCACTCAAATCTTTAGAACTGTTAACATCCTAAAATTAATATTATTATTATTATTACTATTATTATTATTATTATTATTATTGGGAAACAAACCCTCAAATGCCTGGGTCTGCTGTATATGTCATACTTAAGACCATATCTTGAATACTGTGCTCAAGTTACAGCCCCGATTCTAAAATCAGACATCGTAAGGCTAAATAAAATACAAAAGACAGTCACTAAACTGCTCCATGTATTTAACAACTTACTCTACTAGCAAAAATTAAAATTCCTAAAACTGTTCCCTCTACATAATAGATGACTCCAGAGTGAAAATATCTTGACCTATCAATTAATTAATTCCGGTTATACATTGCCATTCTTTACTTTAACTTAAAACTTCCTAAAAAATAATAACATCAAACTTCCCAAACCTAAAATCTTTTTGCAATTAAAGAGTCATTACATTTTTTTACAGAACAGTCACTCTATAGAATGGCCCATTTGACAGAGTCGTTTCTGCATTATTACTATCAGCATTCAAAAAGGCCTACGACAATCACAAGTTTTCTAATTTTAATTAATTTAGCTCTTTTTTAATCTAATTTTAGTATTTATTTTATTTTATTTATTTTTATTCCTTTTTCTGATATCATTAATAAATAAAACCAAGGATTAAAAGGAGTTCTGCTCCTATTTAACTCGCATATCAACCTGTGTTCCTCAAGATGAGGCGTGCGTCACGTTACACGTTTATTGAAGCGTGATTCATCCTTTTCTCTCTTTTTTTAAAGATTATTTCAGTCTTATTGCATTGTAATACGTAACTTGTCTTATTATTATTTTTGTATATTTATAAATTTTGCTCGTTTTCTATAATTGTTAACTTTCACTATTTATATTGTTATTTTATTGTATGTTTGCTACTTTGAATGTTTTACGAGAAACATCTTTCAACAGTGAACATTTTAGCAAAGCCAAACGTGGCACGCATTTTAGTGGGCCGGTGATGAGATTCGAACCCATGCCTACCGAGGTCCGAATTCGAGCGCTGTACCGCTAACCACCCCGACTTCATTTCAAAATTTTTTGTGACTAATCTCTGTTTACCTCACTATCTATTTTATATTTCTCTTTTAAAATTTGAGACAATATAAAAACCGAGTACTAAAAATTGTTTTGACCTACTCAACTCATGTACAATCCTTATTCCTCAATCCTGTAACCTGTAGTTACGTTTAAAGAGTTACAATTACAGTAATTTAAATTAGTACAAAATGTGTTTAAAATTAATTGCATTAAAAAATAAATTAAATAAATTAAATTTTTAAATTTTTTTTGTAAAAATAGTTATATTTAAAAAACGTGTTTTAATAACCTATTTAAAATGTACACTGGCCAACCGTTGTGGTCAAATATTAGTTTGTTTGTTGTTTTAATTAATAACAGTTGTGCAAAATAGTACTGCATTGTTTTTTGGTAAAATATAAAGTAAATTTATACGTTTATACAATAAAATATTTTTTTTATTATTTATTAATCATTAAATTTATTTAATACCAATTCTAAGTTCAAATTATATATATAATACATTAAAATATTAATATTAATTAAATGTTTATTATTATTATAATAGATACTATTGTTTTAAATATTTTTAATCTAAAACATTAATATTTATTTACATATGTATGTTTTATAAAGTTAACGAAATAAAAATGTAAGAAAATTTAAAAATGTTTTACAAACCATTGTGTAAAAACATTGTTTATATTTTTATCTTACCATTAAATACATTTTATTTAGTAAAAATAATATATAATTTTTTAATGAAGTGTATTTAGTTTTTAAATATATAAATGTATTTTTTAAAACTATAGTTTTTTTATGTTTTTAAATAATTTGTCTTTAACTTTTTAAATATATTCATAGAGTTAAATTTAAATTTGTGTAAATTTATAGACATATACAATAAAAAAATTATTTTTAAATGTATGTTATAATTGATTGTTTGTTAACAATGACTACAGGTTACAGATGATACACGAGTTGAGTAGAAGCTAAGGTTATTTTGATCGTCGGTTCTATTTATTGATAATATCAAGAAGATTCAGGGGGAATATAAAATGAATAGTGAGGTTAATGGGGATTAGTTACAGAAAAAATTTAAAATTAAGACAAAATCAAGGTAGATAGTGGAGGTTAACAGTTATAAAAAAGGAGCAAAAATTATAAATATACAAAAAATAATGAGAAGAAAAGTTACATAATACAATGAAAAAACACTGAAATAATCTTTTAAAAAAAAAGAAAAAAGAAAAGAATGAATAACGTTCCAATAAACGTGTAGCATGACACTCGCCTTACCTTGCGAGTGTATAATTAATACAAAAATAAATAATATAGTTTTTCTAAACAATAAAAATTATGTTTTTACTATGTTAATAACATTTTTATAAAAAAAATATTTAAAAACATTTGTCAGTTTTATTAAGGAATTTTTGTTTTTTAATGATTATTTTGTTCGACACGGAGAACTGCTCCGTTTTAATCTACCTTCGTTTTTAGCATAGTTTTAGGATTGTTTAAGGCACTTAGTCTTTAATGTGTTAATCTGTATCTAGATGTAGTTACAAGTTTTAGTATAATTAGAAATTAAAATTTTGTAAGTATTACTAAAACGTTAGAATTGTTAAGATTTTTAATATAGAAAACAACTACACATATTGTTTTATTTAATATAAGGTAAATATTGTTACAAAATATGTAATATATGTTAACTTTAAAAAAGTTTTATTAAAAATGTAACAGTTGGTAATTATGTATTTTGTTTTACTTTTTCAAGTACACAATTTAATACAATACGGTTTTAATCAAAAATTAAAATTTACTGATGGTAACATTTAACAATTTTAGTTACACAAAATGTATAATTATTTTTTTGGTAAAACACGTTCGAATTATGTTTTGTAAAATTTTAGATATTAATATGTAAAGTTTAACCTTGTAAAAAATATTTATTTATTTAATGAAAACACGACAACAGCTGGTTATGAACTTGTTATTTCACAAACATGGATTCTAGTTTATCGGTAGCTCCCCAACCAATGTCCAACAATCCTTCAACTTTTGATTCTCATCTACCCGAAGAACAAGCTCCAAAGCCTCCTCAACGTGTCACAAGTACCATATCGCTTTCGTCATGCTCATTCTCTCAACTCGATCCTCGATCTGGCATGTGCTCAACAATTCCCGATACATCTGTTCCTCCATCTCAAGCTGCTACCAAAATTCCCGTATCCAACTTGAAAACGAATCACAAAGAAGCTGTCCATTTAATTCTTGCTAGTCTTGACATACAAATCAAATCGATTGGCGAAATGTGGCTCTACTTTTCCAAATTAGTCAAGGCTGAAAAAACCGTCCAACAGGCATTGTCCGACTTAATTCAAAATCAGAATTCGATTTCGAATGGATCAGATGTGGATTCGACGACCAACATCAGTTTCATGGCTCGCAAAAATTTGTTCAAGTTGAGTACGAGACGAAAAGGTGGACGTTTTGGATTGACTGGATGGGATAAGATTTCGGGCCGAGATGATGAATTGAGTAAAGTACGTTTATTATTACTATTACTTATTTTATTACAAAAATTTTGTATGCTAATAATCTTGAGGATTTGAGTAACGTTTATAGAATCTTGACTGTTACTCTGCATGGACTAAATACACTCAAGCACTTCGACCTAGTTTGGATCAGAAATGATTCAATCTAGCCAGTCCCAAGCCTGGATAAAGGAGGAGGGTTTGAGCGCAAGGTTGGCAACCTGGCCTCTGTAAAAAATTTATGCTGCTACGGAAACAATCAAGAGGACGCCATTCCGGCAAAGAAGTGATTGCGCGTATCTCGATGACAGAGTTACACAAATGACAGGGTTGAGTAAAAACCGAAAGGAAGCTCAATTTTCGATTGTGCACAATTTTCAATGCCAACAAGACTTTGTTGTTGTTGTTGTCACGTGGACGTGACGGTTAGGATTTGAGTAATTTTTGCCCATGCTTATTTTTTAAAGCAAAAGGGTTTTGTAATAATAATAATAATAATAAACTTTGACCAATACAGAAGAGACCAGTGAACGGTAGTACAAGTGGGCTTCTATTTTGACACTTAAAAGATGTCTTGAGCTAAGGGAGACAACCATGATAAAAAATCAGGTGGCTTCGCCAATTTTTACGAACAGTGGTGCTATCACAAAGATACTATCATTCAGTCAAGTAATTTTCTTATACTTTTACGTTTGTTGCGCTCATTAAAATCAATTATTGTGGCTCATTGCTGTTTATCGTTTTATTAGTCATCGACATTGTTTTTCTTTTTCTCACATCCAAAGTTTTGAATTAGCATGTTTAGTTTAGAAATTCGAATTCAACTTAAAAGCACTTTAATTATTGAACCAGTTGTGATACTTGAAAAGATGTGTTTATATATATATATATATATATATATATATATGTGTGTGTGTATTTGCTCGTTAAATAAGATTGTAATTTAGTGTATAAAACGTGAAAAGATTTTTGGAGGCTACATTTTTAATAAATGGTTTTAACGTAATTTAGGGGATAATCGGGGTTTTATATCTAAGACAATTTGGTTGAAATTTAACTGATATCAGGGTAAAAATATTGCAAGTATGCAAAGTCACAGATAAACAACAAATGTTTGCTTTTGTGCAGTATACCAGGGCCTAACCATGCCAAAACCCCAATGGTTAGGATCATTCATTGTTTCGTTAGCTGTATTAACGTAGCAGCATTTAAAAACATGTAGTGTGAGTTCAAAAGGTATGCACTGTTAATGACTTTTAACAAATCAAATGCATTATTATTATTTGATGTATCTGGGAATTGTTAAAACATGCTTAACGACACTGACAATAGATAGTAGTGAGAAGTTTTGTATAGATAAATATTATTATTAATTTTATTATTATTATTATTATTATTATTATTATTATTATTATTATTATTGGACCACGCCGTTAATTATAACTACACAATATGCACACGTAAGTTTAAAAAACAGCAGTGTTGAAGTATTGATTTTTATAAATAAATGCCGGTATCAAGTGTGAACGACAACGTCCATGTCGGTGTGTGTGTGCGCGCACCCACAAGTTGTATAGTTTTGTATCTTGCAGTTAGGAAATTGAATGCATCGATTTGATTGTACCTGAAGACGATATGTAGGTTACGTTTTACACGTTGTTAACATTATTATTACTATTATTATTTTTATTGATATTATTATTATTATTAATTTTATTATTATTATTATTATTATTATTATTACTATCACTATTATTATTATTATTATATAGTATATTATTATGATTATTATTATTATTATTTTTATTATTATTATGTTATTATTATTATTATTATTACTATATTATATTATTATTATTATTATTAATATTATTATTATTATTATTTTTATTGTTATTATTATTATTACTATATTAAATTATTATTATTATTATTATTATTATTGATGTTATAATTATTATTGTTATTATTATTATTATTATTATTATTACTATCGTTATTATTAATGTTGATATTATTATTATTACTATTATTGTTATAATAATTATTATTGTTATTATGTTATTATTATTATTGTTATTACTATATTATAATTATATTATTATCATGTTATTATTATTATTATTATTATTGTTGTTGTTGCTATTATTATTATATGATTATTATTATTTTTATTATTATTATTACCATATTATTATATTATTTTTATTATTGCTATTATTATTATTATGTTATTACTATTATAAAACCCTTTGGTGCTAAAATAAGCATGAAACAACAAGATGCAACATTAAGAGTAAAAACAAAAACAAAGTTTCATAATTTTCTATTCACAAACAGTCTTTCTTCTTGTTTTTCGGACGGTCAACGTAGAATTCGACCAAGTGTTGATACTCGACATTGTGCCAGTGCTAAAGTCACTTTTTTATTTCGGCTTTTAGACCCAAATCCCGACATGAAGATCGTAGCGCGCTTTCATTTTTTGGCCAATTATTATTTTATATTGACAGAGGACAAGTTGTCAACCTTGCCTTCAAATCCTCTTTTTTTCAATCGAACTTGGGACTTGCTACAGTGGGGTTAATGATAAAAGATGACTTCTAATTTCGGATCACGTGATTGATGGATAGATGTTTAACAATTTTCAACTTTATTGATTTGTTGGCTTGAGGCCCCGTGAAACTAGGACTCTCACTCAAGTGAATATTGAAAAACCTGTTTGGTTTGAGTAAAGCTGTTTAAAATTTATTCATACGGTTTCGTTCTCTATCTTCTATTGAACGCAACCGTTTAATAATCATTTCCAAACATTTGTAGTACACTTAACATTCATTGGCCGTGTATTTCTAACACCAAATGGATTGGTCGTGTTTTACGATAGTTGCCCTCTCATCCAGTCAGAAGAGCTATGGAAGCCCATCTATTATCCGAATAAAAAAGAAGTCCAACGCGGACTCAGTCCTTTCATTTACTTAATTGGGTGTCCAATTGCTTACCATTTGCAGTTAATAGGGATCACTGAGGAGGGTTTAATTCGGGGATTCAATTAACATTTAAAGTAAGCAGATTTCGAGTGTGTCGTTTATTAAGTGCACGTTGTAAAAGTTGATATTTTCAAGGTTGTTTGGTAATTTGGACTACCCTGGGCGATAATAACTACGAACCAATGTTTATCTCCGATGATGATGGTAATAATGACTCTATAAATCTTGTTTGAGGAGCTACAGTGGTACTGGGTTCGTTGGAGTTCCAATAATCCAATGATCAATTTTGGACTGTTGTAATTCTAATGAGAAACAAATCTATTGTCCTCCTCCAATTGCTTTTAATGCTGCTAATCTCGAGGATATGATTAATGTCAATGGGGCAATAATCCTGTGGTGCATTGTGGATTCAAAAAACACCGATTAGAAATCGAGTGGTATTGAATAGAAAAAACTTTGCTAAAAACTCAGACGAACAGTGACGTCATTTACCAGCCAAGAAACTCAGTTATTTTCGAACGTTTATTACACCATCGAAGTCAATTGCTTAGTATGCCTTACAAATATAGAAATGATAAACTAAAATGAACACCTTCAAGTGATGCATCCTAGACTAGGTTCCCCTAGGCATATAGACTGATAACAGTAGGGTCCGAGTGCACAGTGGTATAAGTGGGCTTCCGCTACAGCGGGTGGGTGCGAACATACACCCAGGATACTTAAAAGGTATCTAAAGGTATACGTATATCATATGTAGCTGTTAGGGGAAGGGGACAACTTTGATAAAAACTCAGGCGACCTCGTCAATCTTTGCAAACAGTGACGCCATCACAAGGATGCCATCTACCAACCAAAAAACTAAATTATTGTGTTACGTTTGTTACGTCATCGAAGTCAATCGTTTAATATGCCTTACAAATATAGAAATGATGAATTGAGATAAACACCGATTAGGGTTCGAGCGATATTAAAGGCTTTTGACTCAGGACAGTTAGAAAGTATCCTAACCTATGTTGGACTAAGGGACGTGATTCTGGCATCAAACAAAGCATTTTGCTGCTAATTTGCTACTTCAGCTGGGCAAGTTCATTGTACGTTTGTTGTTGTGTTAATCGTTTGATGTTGAAACGGATGGATTATTTTACCGCCATTACCACACGAATTGTGTCTATTTTGGAGCAATGTGTATCTTGTCTTGGTATTGCGTTTATTGTACATTCCAAGCTAAATGATACCTGGATTGCACTGATATTGACCTACTATGATATATAAAAATATGTGGCACTTGTCACTTATCTTAGACATATCTAACACTTATTAATAAATACCTTAGATACTACTTATATATTTTTTTTAATTTTTTTTTTAAATGTTTGTTACTTTGAATGTTTTACGAGAAACATCTTTCAGCAGTGAACATTTAGCAAAGCCGAACGTGGGTCCGTATTTTAGTGCCGGTGATGGGATTCGAACCCCGATGCCCACCGAGGTCCGAATTTGAGCACTGTAGGCAACGTGTCATTCCAGTTAATTTTTTAAAATATTTTTGTTTGTAAAATAAATTAATGTATATTTTTAAAATAACACATTTTTTTACACATTATAAAGATTTAATTGATGTGCTATATATATTAATGAAAAAATAACCTTGATACATACGTTGGTAATGCAATGCCTAAACTTTAACTTTTTCTAGTTAAAATTTATTAAATATTAAAATATGTAACTTATTTACAAAAATAATTATTAAAAATATTTTTTAATTTTATATTCCTTTTATTTTTAAAAATAATAATTTTTAACATAAAATAACTGCTCATACATATATTTACAAATCTGCAGTGTATTTTTAAATAGTCAATAATTAGTTTATTTTAAGAGTATTTTAATATAAAGAATTTTATAACAAATTTTTTTCCAAAAAATTATTAAACTATTTTTAGTAAGTTAAGCACAAGGTCGATTTTTATTTTTTATTTCAAAATTTGTAATTTTGACAAAAAGGCCTCTTATTTCTGCGCACTTAATACTTATGGTTAAAACAGCTCTAAGGTACTTAGTTATAAGCGTTAGATATGTCTAAGATAAGTAACAAGTGCTACATATATTTCAATATCATAGTAGGTCAACATTAGATTCACTTATGTCACCATCTGTATATATATAAAGCTATATATATATATATATATATATATATATATATTGCGAATTTTAAAATGGAAAATAAAAATCGACCTTGTACTTAACTTATTTAAAATAATTTGTTTCAAGAATTTTTATATTGAAATGTTTAAAAAATAAAATAATTATTAACTATTTAAAAACAGTGTAAATTAAAGCTATATAAAGTTAGAAACAAATTGCGGATTTTTGTAATTAAACAAGAAAAAGTTGCAGTTTAGACATTGCATTACCGCCGGTATATCAAAAATATAAAAAAAACTAACAATAATTCGATTCAGATACATTGCCTACCGTGCGTTTTTGTAAGTTTGAAAATTGAGACTTTGTAGGATCAGTACTCAAATCTTCAGGATATTGTGGTGCATCCTGAATGTTTTACCATTTCATTATTCTTTTCCCAGTTGTTGCAAAATTTGGTCATGTCAACCAGCCACCAAGTTCGTATGTACGCTACGCGAGCACTCTTCCACAAACTCATTACCGCCG
>JAKXYG010001423.1:0-5000 GCA_025895645.1 Cardicola forsteri | reverse complement strand
AGCAAGAACAGCTATGGAAGCCTATCCATTACTCGGATGGAAAAGAAGGCCAGGAGGCCAACGGTAAATTTGGACGGACATTGTAGCATGAGAACTCAGTCCTTTTATTTATGCTAACCCCCTTGTCCAGATGAATTACTTAAATGGGCGTCCGTTTGTTTACCCAACAGAGATCATTGGAGGGGTTTAACTCGGAATCTAGTTAACATTTAATGTCAAAACACTTCAAGTGTCGTTCTTTAAGTACACATTGCAAAAGTTGACGTTTTTACAGACGTTTTGGTTTTTTGGACTATCCAGGGTGATAATAACCGGTGGGAGGGTGTTTATCCCCGATGATGATGATGATGATGATAATGATTGCTCACATCCTAAAGATCGTTATTATTCCAACTAATTTATTTATGAACTTAATATCAAACACATAATATTATCATAATTATATATTAAATTTTAATATATTGGTTTTATTATTTATTTTAAAGTGACCATTTTATAGTCACACTAATGTTTGCAGACTTGATTTTTTGTGTGCGTAAAATGATACAATTAAAACATGTAGACCATCTTCTCATTAAAGTTTAGGTTTTACTATTTAAAAATAAGTCTAAAATTTATATTTTCTATAAATAGTCAAAATGATCATTTACAAAATAATTTGTTAAAACAATGTGAAAAAAGTTTTACCTTTTGATAAATTTATGTGAATTTTGTGTTACATTAAAAAAAAACACTATTTTTCATTTATTGCACAACTTAAAACATTAAAGCAAACTGTGTTTTCTCCAGAATATTCAAGCAGTACATTATTATTATTATTATTATTATTATTATTATTATTATTATTATTATTATTATTATTACTATTATTATTACTATTATTACTATTATTATTATTAATATATTATTAGTAATATCATTACTATTAATATTGTTATTATTATAGTTGTTATTATTACTGTTATTATTATTATCATTATTATTACTACTACTACTATTATTATTATTAATATTGTATTAGATGGATGCTCCACAAGAAACATTCTAATACCGTCTATATTCGATTCGACAGGTAACTATATCACCTGACCCTTTCATTTAAGAACAAGGTTAACAAAACCTGCCTTATGGTAAAATAATAATGTTCAATAAACAACAAGACGGTAGTGTTTGATTAAACTGCGGCAAAGGAGTGTTATTCCGATGACAGAAGATATACAGAATCATTATTGACCAAAACGTAATGTACAAATGCATCACTATTATTATTACTACAAAACCCTTGTGCTTTAAAAATAAATACGAGGCAGGAAGATACAACAGTAGGAGCCGAAAAACAACGACGTAGTCCCATAAGACAAAAAGAACGTATGGAGGCAACAAAATGATTCCGTGTGTTTGAAAATGTTGTCATAATGTTTGTTCGATCCCAATGAGGTATTGATTTCAATGTGATCTTCCCGACTAGTTCTGTGATCCAGCCCACCCTTTATTTTGCCATCATCAAATGTCCATTGCAAAAGCGTTTTTGCTGGTTTTCCGGGCATTAAACGTACAATTTGACCAACTGGTGTTTTTTTGTCTAATTGACAATTGAGCTTCCTTTTGGCTTTCACTCAATCGTGTCGTGTGTCGGTTGTGCCATCACTTTTTTGTCGTTGCTTGCCGCAATGACATCCTTTTGTTGTTTATGTAGGAGAATGTAGATTGTTTACACGGTTCCTCTATAGTCTATTCCCAACCTTTTATGCCATCGTCAACTGTCCATTCCAAAACCGTTCTTGCGGGCGATAAATGTACCATTTGACCCACTAATGTCCTTTAACTAATTGTTGCTTTTTTGTCGTTGTTTGTCACAATGGCGTTCTCCTACTGTTTCTGTAGCAATATCGTTTCTTTGCAGAAACCTGGGTTGCCAACCTTGCACTCAAGCCCCCCCTCATTGGTCCAGACTAGGGACTGGCTAGATTGGTTTTGTAAAAATTGTACTAATTTTCTTCACAAATTTTTGACATAAAGCATATTTTAGATAAAATAATGTTTTGAACATGAAAATGGAGTAATGTCCCTAGATTGTTAAAATTGTAGTTGAACGGATTTCATAGAATGCTGGTTCTTATCTACAACTGGTTTATCTACCAATCTACTACAAACGGTTTTTCAATGTCAAATGTGCATTGAACTGTTAGAGTAGTACTGACCTTGAAATTTGATTGGCTTACTTAAAAACAACTAATCAAGTAGCAGATAGGAATAAATTATTGTAATATTGAAGCAATATATTATGTTTCATGATTGATTGTTATTTGTTTGGAAATAAATAATTAGAAATGGCGCTGGAATTTAAAACTAAGTTTTGAATTCCTCTATCAATTCACTAATTTTTTAAATTTAAATGTTTTACGGAAAACAAATTTTTTAGCAGTACAAAATGTTAGTGAATCCAAATATAGGCCTGTATTTAATGCCAGTGGTGGAGATAAAACTTATGCCTATTCTGGTTTGAGTTAAACACTGTACCGCTGGACCACTCCAAATTCCTAGTTCTTATCTAGATAATCGCCTCGTCAATTCCTGTGAACACTGGCGTTGTCGCAAGAAAGCAATCTTCTAGCCAAGGAAATTTATTTACCCTTCCCCCAAGTTCAGTTAGCATCCGACAATCTTCAAGATGCTATGCAAACTTGGAAGTAATGAAGAGGTGGCTGTGTCACCAACTTTTAGTGTTGTGTTTGTTTGGAAACGGATAAATTAAAGATGGCATCAAGTTAGGAATTCTACTACCGGTTTGCTAAACGAACTTGGCTAAATGTTTATTTTTTCATTGTGTGATTATTTGGAAATATGGATTGCACCATGAACGCATGTCGTTATTGTTTATTTTGTCCAGGTATTGCCACTAATCACAAAAACGTCCATTCGCTAATGACCAGCCTGGAATTCAACACTAAAAAATTGCATCTGCTTCACAACGAATATTGCTTGGCTTTGATGATTGCCAATCATTATCAGCAATGGCTCAGTCTATATTTACGACCGTGCTTACTCAAGGGAATTGAACGTACGATGCAGCTGGCTTCCGAAGTTGTGTACGTTTTGTGTCAAGTTTAATGTTGTAACTATTGGAACAAAACTTTTGCAAGCAGCATTGTAAAAACGCTTATGTTTTGAAAGACCATGTAACAACAACGAAAGAGGATTGTTCTTTATCGTTATATTCTAAAGATTTAGTATTGACGATACTGCCTACCAAAGATTGCGTTTTTTTTGTCGTAATTTGGGTTCTTTTGTTGTTTGTGTTTTGAAAAAAAGATCAAGCTATGAACTTTTTACTTTAGCCCTCCTCCTTTGTCAACCGGACTTGGAATCGGTTACAGTAGAGTTATTATTAAGAAAGAAGCAGGAGCAATGAATAGACGTGCTGTTAACAACTCCAAAAAATCAGATTGAGTGATTGTTTTTAGTAAATAATAAATACATACAAATTAATTTTATTTTTAATAAATTGCTTTTTTTCCAGATGGCATTTGTTGGTGTTTGGAGGCGAACATGTACAAAATACTCAACCATCTTGGTTGAAAGAATTTCAATCGGAATTTGACATTTCAAAGATGCTCGAACAGAACAAGTAAGCATTTCACCGATTGGCTAAATTAAAATACACGTGATTCGTTTTGATAATTTTTGACCAATCAAAAAACGATTGCAATTTGATTGGCTTATTGTATTTTTTATTGATATTAAAGTTTGTAACTTGATGTAAAAGATTATATTTTATCAAAGTGATACAGTTTTTAAAATAGTTGAGCTATATGATAAAGATCTGAATTTTATTACCGGAACTAAATATGGGCTACGCTGTATACTATTACATGAACTACCTTAATTTTTAAAAAGTGAATAAATAAAACATTATTAAACCAAATTTTGACAAGGAAGTATATTAGATAAAGTTCTATTTCCAAACTGAGTGAAGCAAATTTTATTTTGTAAAGATTGTATCTCATTATATTATTATCATTAAACCTTTTGCATTAAAGAGCATAAAGCAAGAAAGTTGACATTGAAAATTGATTTAAATAATCGTAGTCAGTGTACTTATTTGGGGTCGTTGTCCAGTGGTTAGCATTCAGAATTCTGAATCCTGCCAGCTCAGTTTGAGTCTCGGATGCTAATGATTCTGAGGACTTGAGTTTATGCTTATAAAGTTTCAATTTCCAATGATGGTAATATTCCTGACTGTTCGTTTTCTACACGGTGCATCACGGATTAGGTGCTTATAGGCATCTAAACTAATAACAGCAGGAACCGAGTGTACAGCAGCATATCTGGGCTTCAATTTTGGTGGTTGAGTACAAACATTCACTCAGAGTACTTAAAAGTTACCGTAAGGTACACATATACTATCTATAGCCGTTCAGCTAAAGAAGATAACCCTGACAAAAAATTAGGTTTATTTAGAGGTTCTGTTTATGAAAACAATATTTGATTGTAACACAAATCTCGTAAATTATTGACAATACACAATGTTCAAGTTGCTAGACAGGAAAAGATTTCTATTCCACCACAGACAGTAGAAAATGTGGCAACAGATGGGTTTGGTGTTTACCACAACTCAATACACAACATTGTTTGGGTCGGTGCTTTGATTCAACATGACCGATTTACATTATCAATCACACGCAGTTATCATATCACGTTGACTATTGCGTATAAATGATGGACATGCGTTAATTTTTGTTTTAAGAAAAATAGATTGCACGTTTTGTACGTCATTCTTCGACGTTGTTTTGATACTCAAGTATCGATTGCTTACATCCCTCATTTGTTATTGTTCTCTCGATCTCTCTCTCTCTCTATGTGTTTGTGTGTGTGTGTGTATGTCAATATACTAACGTGACTATTCGAATTAATACAAAGTTGAACACGAAGAACAAAAATTGCGGTTTTTGTTTTTAAGGAAGAAAAATTATTTTTTTTAAGTTTAAATTATTATTATT